>BLKR01009138.1:0-183272 GCA_011170035.1 Teleogryllus occipitalis
CCAACACTTGAATTGCATGCAATGTGTGTTGTTGTTGTTGTTGTTGTTATTGTTATTATTATTATTATTATTATTATTATGATTATTATTATAATATTTGTGTATCGGCCATTTATGATCACGATATACGTTATCTTCCAAGGCCCCGGAGGGATTAACGTGTGTAATTATGAGGACCAGCATTTTCCGGCTGTAACCCTTAATAAGACAAGGTTGTTACGCCTTGAATTATGAATAATGAGGTGATTGACTGATGATGAGGGGCGATGAGAAAATCACAAATATGATAAAAAAATCCATGCCTACGCAGGACTCGAATAAGACATCTATAGCAAGACATTTTCATGGTATACTTCCGTTTCACTTTATCTTCTGAAGTTTATTCCACCGTTGGGTTCATATCCTCTCACCATTAATCATCAAATTAAATGCCGGTTTCTGAGCAAGTCATTCCCGTGGACGTACGAGTATGTTCGCGTGCCACTTAATCTTTTGATGTGCTATGGCTCTACCTCCACAGAAGATCTGCTGTACAGTGTGGTGTATATTGGTCGTCGATAAGTGACGATTTCAGATACTAGTTCCAAGGCCAGACAACAATATACCGTAGTACACCATTCGGAACAATATATTTCCCGAATTCACCATCCTTTCATAACAGAGACTTCTTTTCAGTCGTTCCTGTCTTTTTTTAAACGATCTTTTGACGTTTCTGATGCTGGATGTTGTATAAGTGCGAATAGCCTAGAGGAACCGGGAAATGAGCAAGGTGCAGGAAGTGTCACACACGTCTCCTGGCCCGTTGTTTTGGTTTTCTTCCGGCAACAGCTTAGAATCGATCGGAGCGAACCACGAAAATGATTGATCACAGCATTTAAACTCGACCGTATCCTTTCCAAGATAGTATCTTGAATTGTCTCATTATTTAACTGCACTGTCAGAAGTTACATTAAATTTAATGTAGATATAATGTACGAATGTACATGAATTTTAATGTACCTGTACATTAAAGTGAGATTAATGTACATGTTCATTACATTTGATGCTTAAATTAAAATCAATATAGATTTAATGCACGACTGTTAACTTAGTTGTCTACTTTAAATTTAATTGTACAAGTACATTAAATTTAACGTACATTAAAGTTACTGTACACTTATATTAAATTTAATTTACGTACATGAAAATTACTTTCACGTACTTTACATTAAAAGTAATGCAGAAATTTGTGACAGTGTAGAATGAAACGATACTCCAGCTCTACATAGAGAACATAGAGATGTAAACTAACCACTACGACGCACTAGCTCTGAAGAAGGTCACAGAATGATGTCGAAAACAGCAACCCTGTTTTGGACGCAACATCTCCGAGACAGTCAACACTCCATCCCAAGCTCTATGCCTTCGCACCATGTCAAGCGCTATTTACTCCCCCCCCCACTAAAAAGGTACATTACTTGCGTATTCGCCCTCTAGCGGAGTTGGCTGCGGCTTCGTCCGACCTCCGGCCAGCCGCGAGTCGCGTTGCGTACGCAGGAGCGCCCATCTCCTTTGTGCCGCCGGCGCGACGCGCATACCGGCACCGCCGCGGCACTTTCCTCCGCCGGGGAGTGGTGGCGTATGCGCCCGCCCGTCCCTTTGTGTTCCGCTTTTCTTTCTCGCGACCTTTTGTGCGCCGGGGCTTTCGTTTTTACTGTGCGTCCCGGACAGCCTACTTTCCGGCGGAAGATGCAGAGGTTACCGGTACGCGCGCCGCCGTGTGATGGGCGTGCGTGGGTGAGTCATTCCCTCGCAGGCCATGGGGAAGCGTAGGGCACTTAGCCAGTGAGAATTCCATAGCTACACCTCTATTTTTTCGTAGGGCTTTCATCCAGCCAACAGCCGGTATGTCCCGATGGGACGCATATTCGACCATACACTAAACCAACACACTTGCGGGCTCCTCTGATCTGGGGTCAGCAGAACGCGAGGCCCTCCGCGACACCACATATAAAGTCAAGGGACAAACAACCATGCCCAAGGCGGGACTCGAACCCGCGACCCTTCGGACCGAAGCGCTGAGTCGTTACTCGCTCTTAGCCACCACGGCCATCCAGGTCGACTACACCTCTATTAACAACCTAAATACAACTTTTGAGTGTCTTTGAAATATGACGTAATGTATGATCCCTTGTTTTAGACAATAATTTAAGGATAGATGGAATCATTACATATTAATCGTGAATAGGGGGCGTATTTTTTACGTAAAACATCGCAAAAAATGATCAATAAAATATTGTTAAAATATCTTATAAATGCACTGAAAGCAAAGAAAAATGACTTAAAAATGTGGTCAAAACCAGTTCAGATGAACAACTCAAGCTGTTGGATATGTTACTGATGTATACGAAGCTTCTTTCTTTCGTTCAAGTGCTACAGTTTGCAAACGATTGGTTCAGACTGTTCTTTACTGCGAAATCTCTGCCTTTATTGCGAAATCAGCCGAACCGACAACGGCGCTGATAAGTGTCACAGGAACCTTAGATAACGTAGCACTAACTACAGTTAACAATATAATATCTGAGCGAGGAAATTGAATAGACTTCTTAGAAACTGCGTAAAGGACCTATGTTGCATATCGAAATTATTATTTGACGTATGTACCAGGAAAATATTAAAGTCAATGAAAAGTAAAATATGCACTAAAAATGACGGAAGAATTTTTCGACTTATTAGTCGAAATCGACGAAAAATACAACAAAAATCTCATAAAAATAGGTCATTTCCTTTTATTATAACATAAAATTAATCTCTATACAAAACGGCATCGTTATAAAGTGAAAAGGGAAAAAAATACGTTCCCTAATCATGAATTAATATTAAATTTTTATTTTAATATTTCATTTGGCGACGTTTCGAGAGTCTGTGTTTACCTCTATCATCGGGTCAGCCAGATTATTGTATAATAACAAATGAATGAAAATTCGGTTTGTATTCTGTTACATATGCATTTGTTATCTTTAGGATACAATCAAGAACCAGAAATTATAAGGGGCTTCTACAAAGGCAGTCTTCTTCCAGTTGGAAGTTCCTACTCTAGGCGTCGTTAAATAAAAAAAATTAAAAGAAAAAATAATGCGTGATCAAGATAATTCAATTTATCTTTAAATGACAATTTAAAACACAATGGACCTTATCGATTAACACTATGCTCTCTCGCAGGTACTATTGTGGAGTTTCGCAACGCATAGAAAGAATTAACAACACATCTTAAGGTAGTTGTTGAGTGTCATGAATGGTCGCCAATTTGACCCCTTTACCATTCAGAAATGACTACGTTAGCAATACCAATGTAAAAGTCGCTTGAACTTCTGATCAGGCTTTAGAAAGAGAAGGTTGCCATCTGACCGGTCCGTGACTCGTGTTCTTATTAGTGAGATGCAAATACAGTTTGCCAATGAGAAGACCGGGAGCCTTGTATATATGTATCTTAGTGCTTTATGGTGCTTATGCACGCTTCACAGAATTAGACGTAGCTTAGAAGTAATAGTAAGGAGACTTGAAACTTCCGGAAAGAAATATGTTTGTGATTACTTGGCAGTAGGGCAAGGGTCAGCATGAGTTTACTGCATTGAATGAGACAGGTTGGCAATCTCGTAAGGTTGTTGCGACGCACGATTAACGCGCATCTGCCAATTCAACAGCACATCTAGTTACTACTTACATACCTTCATGCTACATACCTCTCCTAAATTATTTTTCATGATATTTTAAAAAGGTCTGTGAAATGCAAACACAAAAATTGTTGATCATTGAAAGACAGTACTTTTAAAATAAGAAATGTGAATCTTGTTTAGTTTTAAACATTTAAATCATCAATGCCGGAGATAACTTTGAAATTGCCAGGACTTGAGTGGCAAGAAAAGTATAGTAAAGAAGGCGATGTAGGGTTTAAGGGCAATGAGATAAAGGGCTCGCTAGACAATACATGATAATGAGAATGGAAGAAAGAAAAATGCAAGAGGAGGGTGTATTAAATCAAAGCAAACGGATAGAAATGGCGAGTCGTGGTTGCATGATTTAGTATTTCGTATTCCCGGTCGCATCAATTTCTATGATCATTTTTCTCATAATTGTAGCACATGTTTTTACCACTGGAGGCGGCGGTGTTCTTCCGTCGCTGAATAGTGAGATCTGGCGCCGACATTCATATCGGCTTGCTGGGTTTTCCTTATCTCATCAGCACAGAGGGGCATCACGGCAGCCGAGACGAACTCTCCGCTCCCGACATATGTGATAGCGTAATCAGAGGGTGATGATAAGAAAAAAAGAGGAAGGAAAAATCCCGCGCAGTTCTTGGCCCGTTTGTTAGGGTTCTGCTCTTGCATTTGCCTAGTTTTGATCAAAACAATCGGCTGTTACAATTCTTCTTCAGACAACTGCTGAACTTGACCTGGATGTCGAGGTCGTGTCGAAAATTCTGCATCTGTTGGGACTCGAACCCTAAGACCTCCCGGTCAGAGGCATTGCTGGGACATCAGTTGGTGCCCTAAGCCACCTCAGGCGTCACGAGTGTCGACCGGACGTAGACGCATCCCGACGGGGCGCTGCGGAGCCGCGGGGCGAGGCGGTGCGGATGCCGAGGCGGCGCCGGCGCAAGGCCACGGACGCGCGGCGTAGCGTCGGAAGCAGGAACCGCCGCACGGCCCCGCCCCCTCCCCCGCCGCGAGGTCGCACGTCTGACCCTAATGCGTGTTTGAACGGCAAAGAAAGTCCGTGGCCTCGCGCTCCCGCCCCCACTCCCGCCCGGTGACAGAGCCCTGGGGAGCGCCCAACAATAGCCGGTCGGCGCGGGTGCGGGCGCGCGCGCGCGCCTCCGGGATTTCGCGGCGAAAGGCGAGCGCGCAGCACTCCGCCAAGTTCGCGTCGTGGATTGAATAGCGAAGAATGGGCGGATTATTCGCGCTTTTCCGCGAACTTGCTCCCACTACGATTGTGTTTGATGAGTGAGAGTTCTTCCGGAAATGGGAGAAAGTGTATACAAAACCGTTTCGTCTTAAATGTAAATATCTTATTACACAAAATCAATAAGAATATGTTTTCTTGCACTGGCGGCTCCAGGAGGCGATCAAGGAGACTATGTCTCGCATCAAAGTGAACATTTTTTGGTAATATTACTCAATCTTTACCAAGCAATTAGTACTGTCATGCTTACATTGATTGCATAGCATCTAACGAAGAATTCCATTTATAAATGTACTACATTTTATTTTGTTTCAACCCAACAATTTCAAAGAAGTTTTATTTGAAAAATATTCAGGGAGCTCCGAACTCAAATTCAGCCCCGCTGTAAAATACTTCCTGTATCCGCCTGCGATTAAAGACTTTCAAAACCAGCAACTGATTTTATATTCTGTCATGATTGTTAAAAACCTTAATCTGTTGAACCTCTTAAAGGCAAAGAAAATTTATTTTTCTTTCTTCTGTATACTCGGTCTCTTTCTGGTTCTCTCAGTTGTTTTAAAAGAGCAGTTGGAATGATTCAAAACAATGGTCTCTTGTATTAATAGTGGAAGGAAATGGCAAGCAATTTTCTTGAATTATTCGTTCTATAAAATTATTTCGAACATCACTAAGAATAAAAAATATTTTTTTATAATTCCTTGGTATTTAATTTATTTTCATAAAAGTAAACATTGTAAAAATAGGATTCCAACTGCAAGAGCGTGATGACATCTACACCCACCTGTAATACGGAAACCTGGAAATCACTCTTCCGAGAACCGTTTAGCATTATTATTTTGAAACATTTAGTATAATTGCCATAATTCGTTCCTTTGTATGCAGTAGAAAAATGCATGATGCCTCCTTTCGCTTACGGAGTCTCCCAGCGCCAGCGGAGCGGCTTCCTCAAAGGCAGAGGAAGGCGGGCGCGTCGGCCGCGGGCCGCCTCACGCACGCACGGCGCGTGCACGCGGCGACGCGCGGTCACGTCCAGGCACGCGCGCGCGCGGAGAAAGCACTGCGGCTCACTGCCTCGGCTGGCGCCGCGCCCCCTCCCCGCCGCCCGCCATCGACTCGACCCTGCCACCACTCGCCCCGTTACCTTTACTGTCACCGTCCCCGATCCCGACCCCATCAACGCCACCGTCACCGCCTCTGACGCCGTCTGTGTCACCGCCACCGTCACTGACCCCGTCCCGGTCACCATCACTACCACCATCACCATCTCTCGCTCTCGTCGCATTGACGCTTTCGTCCTCTCTCTCCTCTCTTTCTTTCTCTCTCTTTCTCTCTCACTTTCTCTCTCTTTCTCTCTCACTTTCTCTCTCTTTCTCTCTATCTCTTTCTCTCTTTCTCTCTCTTTCTCTCTCTTTCTCTCTCTTTCTCTCTATCTCTTTCTCTCTTTCTCTCTATCTCTCTATCTCTTTCTCTCTCTTTCTCTCTATCTCTTTCTCTCTCTCGCTCTTTCTCTCGCTCTCTCCATCGCTCTCTCTCTCTCTCGCTCGCTCTTTCCCTTACTACTGGTCATCAAGGTCACATTCTTCGTCATCTTACAGAACCAAAGCTATACTGCAAATCTCCAATCACCAACCTCCAATGTCAGAAGAGAAAAAAGACAAGCGGATTAAAAGTTAAAAGAATATCTTTTCAATCGAGAGATTATTTTATTCGAAGAGTTCAAGGTGATGCTGACCTCT
Organism: Teleogryllus occipitalis; assembly: GCA_011170035.1. Taxonomy (NCBI): domain Eukaryota; kingdom Metazoa; phylum Arthropoda; class Insecta; order Orthoptera; family Gryllidae; genus Teleogryllus; species Teleogryllus occipitalis. The sequence continues at coordinate 6,681 of BLKR01009138.1, forward strand.
ACTTTCTTTGCAAGTCTTTGGAAGTCAAACCTCTTGACTAATATTGCAAAAGATATCAGAAAAACTTAAGTGTACGTGATAAGGCGTTTCGTATGTATGGGGTACCACAGAATGTGTCAAATCTGCATCATAGAGCTACAACACATTACATTCTTTTTTCTAAATTGAAATTGATTGAAATTAATCAATTCGGACTTGGAAGTTCAAAGCTTGTAAAATCCCATGTAATTTATCCTCGCCATAAGTTGTGAATGGACAGTGAGTATTTCACTGTCACCATCACAAAGCTTACTAAAGAGGAAGCGCGGAGTGGTTCGCCCTTTGGCTCCAGGGGTAGCAACAACCGCGTCTTTGATATCTAGAAACTACTAGAGAGTTGGACTTGTCACGACAATTGCCCTATTCCGGGGGAAAGTGATCGTCATTTATTGCGCGACGTGAGTGGAGTAACCGTCTGATGGCTTCCGCCGATAGGGAAAGACAGAACTAATCGGGAAGTCTGTCGGGAGGTTTCTTGGTGTTGAAGGAAATGAACTCTAATAGTATTTTTATTAATGTACACTTTGACCAATTAAGAAGTGGAGGTGCCTTGTGAGTATAAGTTTACTTTTACTTTCGGCATTCACTGCAACGCCACTCTATGCAATTTTTGAATTGCATATTTTTATTTTATAAGCTATTCTTATAAATCAGAAGAGCTGAGTGGCTGTCATCTTGAACTTGACCCTTTTTGCACCTACGGTACTTTTTTGCTATACGGACTAGAAATTACAGGGCCGATTCAGAGAATAAAATGCATATAAAATGTCGGTGAACATGCATTCTTTAATATTAGTGCATAAATGCAACTCACTTACCAAGGGAAAGTGGTTAGAGTTTTTAACGGGATATTTTGCTTCTTAAAATGAACAAAAAAGACTTTCTACATCTTACCCTACTGATAAAGGAAAATAATTAATTTGGATAATAACATAATTCGCAAAGTGATTTTTAAAGAATGAAGAAAGGTCTCTGAAGACGAAAGTTTAAGAAGCTTTAATGTAATGACTCTTGCAAGTCTGCCCTTCCTTCGCATTATACATTGTCGTCTTCCTCAGTTTTCTTCGTCTTCTGTTCTGAGAGCGTTTCATCTTTTGAACGTGGAAGAAGCTTTTATGTGGCATCACTGATAAAAAACGTGAACTAATTGATTTTAAAATTATTTTCTGTACCTAGGGTAACTTTATTTCTGTGAAGGGAAAGGATTTTGAACTATTACCTCAATTTTTATAATAATAATAATAATAATAATAATAATAATAATAATAATTATTATTATTATTATTATTATTATTATTATTATTATTATTAAATTATAATTCTTTGTTAAAGCTACTTTTATTCAGATCAGAAAGTATATGTAAAATACTTTTTTAAATGTAGAATACGAACAATTCGTTGAAATCTAAAAATGTGTTTTGATTGGATCGAAGAAATGGTAAAATGCTCATTACATCAGTGACTTTATTTGACTGTTACTCTTTCCGTTCTGACCTGTAATAATAATACCGTTTACATTGTCATAACTCAAAATGTCTGCTATACACCGTCAGATGTCTCGCAAATGAACTGCTCACCTCTGTAATTAAGATACTAAAACCCTCTTTGAAGTGTAACTTTTCACATAATAACCACGTAGACGAGTAAGTGCTCATGTCCCCCACAAACGAAAAGAGTCGAGTGTTCCATTTTGCCGCTGCCCCAAATAGCTTGTGCGACTATGAGTGAAGCGTGGACACGACACTGGATGTCCGTGGCGACTGTAGTTAGTTGGCGGCGGTGGCTGCTCTCGCTCTAATGCAACCAGCGCTAAACGCCAGGCAGACGCAGCGGACGCCAGTGGCGAGGGCGAGGAAAAGCTGAGAGGTACACAATTTGCTTGGAGCGTTCGAGACTTGCTGTGCATAAAGTACCTGAATAGTTGCTTACTACGCTAGACTGTTATTAATAACTCTCCTCAGTGGATACCTATTTACACAGTGTATAAACTATGTTTAGTGTAAATTTTATGCTTTCCAAAATCCAACGGACTCCAATTTTTCTTGATAATCAGGTCAGAATGATACACTGAATTAGTGATTCGATATATTTGTGTAAGAGATAGTGTAACACTTTTTGTTTTATGGAATGTTCGATACTTACGCTTACTTTCTTGTGTTGTTTTGAGTGATTTGAAAAGATTCAACTGATTTAAATGAATTGATTGGACCGCCTGCCTAGATTGTGATAAATAAGTGAACAATGATTCTGGTGAGAAAATTATCATCGCTCAGTTAATAATAAAATTCAAATTTGTGTGAAGTCAATAATAATATAATTCAGTTATGTAGATTTATATGTATATATATATATATATATATATATATATATATATATATATATATATATATATATATATATTGCGACGGAACACACGTCGTGGCCTTCCCTCCGACGCGCCGCGCATAATACAACTCTGTTGCGATAAGGAGTCGTTAGCCCTAAGGATGTGTGAGATCGCGTGGGCGTTACCGGCGTCGTTCGACAGTTCACTGCCGTCCCGACGTCAGACCTCTCGAGTTGTTTCGAATCGTTTGCCTTGATGAGGCTTATGTCTGAAAATGCACCTGGGTGGGGAATACGGGCAGGTTTGTACTCAAAGCAAAACACTTGTGGCTCTGGCATACAAGGCTGTATATTCTACAATCAAAAAACAAAAAGAAAAAACACAACACACAAATTCAACAAAAATAACAACCCTTCACAAATAATCACATTTAGAACACAACCTGCGTGCTCGGAAATGCATATTCGAAGCAATTATCGCTACCTCATAAAAAAAAACACCTTATTTCATCATTCATTAAATAATTTTGTAGTTCATGCACCAGTTGGTGTAGAAATACCTTCGTCTTAAGGACACAAAGAACACAAATTTTTAAATTCCCTGCGCTAAATTGCTTTCGTTTCTTAAAAGTGGTTTTCAATTCACAATACACTTCAACCACCAATGCTTAGAAAACTCAGCACAGACTGCAGATAAATTTACTATATGAACTTTGAACACTTTATAAACCTCTTTAAACACTCAATCAACTGGGTGACTTGTTTAAAGCAAATTAATCACTTATGTTCTTAACATAGCTTTCATTCAAGAGTTCCACACGCCAGCATTCACAAATGTGGCTTGAAATGCGTAACATTTGAAAAGCTTTTAAAAGAATAGTGTGGTTTAACATTGTTCGATTACATCTTTTTCGTTACTGCGACCGTTCTGTCGCACGGGTACTCACGCTTCTCCAATGGGGTTTTACGTGAACTGGCCTAGTCGAGTGCTGCGAGCGGCGCCTTGGCGCCTCGGCGTTTGGAGAACGTGGCGATCGCACCTTACGCGACCTCCGGGCTCTCGCGCTGGTAGCGACGGCTCGTGCTGGCGACGCGCCGGGGTAGCCTGGCCTCCACGATCCTCCGCCCCTCCTTCCGCTGCGTTTCCGCACCAGTTTTCTCGGCTGAGAATTGCCTCGGCCTCGCCTCTGCGCCCGTCTTCCTTCCTCAACACAAATGCTTCTCTGGCGGTGTTTCAGGAATGGTTATCGCCTTGGCTCCTTGCTTCGGTGATGTGACGTAGCGGCGATGCAGAAAACTGTTCGGCGTACGCCGGAAAAGAGTCCGATTCAGCCCTCACCGAATTCACATAATTCGCTCCCACTGATACACGTTTATTTTCCGTCGTGAATTATCAATAAAAAAACGAGTACAGTATTCGTTCTCTTCCCGTACTCGGATGAAACAATCTCGCGTGAAGTTCACTGCTAGCGACCCGCGACCGGTTTCTCTTCACTAACCATCACTTATAACGGTTTTGACGTGATTGGTGAGACGCGTTCCGCAGCGATCCGTCCTCCTCCGAGATTTTCCTAAGAGTCTTTCAACTTTCAACGGAAAAAATTTCTTGCCGTTGGCTTCCCTCGTTTTTCGGATACCGGCCAATCACAAGATTTCGTTCCCAAGCTTATCTTTCGAATTTCTTATTCGTGGACAAGCGTTTCGCTCGGCGCGGCCGCGGTCGACGTCAGAGAGTGACGGGGTTCTCGCGCCGCGTTCAAATTAGCGAACTGCCGAAGACGGTATCTTGGGAATTTTTACACATGGTTCGGTCCGTTACCAGGGCATATATTCGAGCTCGTCTCAATATATATATATATATATATATATATATATATATATATATATATATATATATATATATCAATAATAGAATGTCAATTATAAAAATGGAAAAAAATCAGCGGTAATTGTCACATTTCTCTCCAGAAAAAATCTGTAACCATAGAGCACAGAATGGCTTAACCTAGTAGGAAATTAAACTGTTGATATTTTGTAGAGGCAGTGATTGACAGCCAAAGTCTCTTTGTACAGTGGGCATTTCTTCTCATCGTGGTGCTGCTTTTTACTACACAAGGAAATTGAGAAAAATGAGAATGGAAAATGGAGATAAATATACACGGGTGAGAGGGAGGGACACATTGAGTCAGAAGAGAAAGAGATGGAAGGAAACAAACGGAGAGAAGAAAAAGAGGGGTGGGATACAGACGGAGGCATTAGAGGAAATCAAACAAACGAATGAAACAGAAGAGAACGAGGGAGATGAGCCACCAGAGTGACGCCGCGAGGGGAAAACGGCCACAAACAGGACAAAAAGAATTGTAAGAAAACAAATGGGGACAAAATTGGAAGAAAGGGAAAGAAACAGACGAAGACACTAAGGAAGGAACAGGGGGAGGAAGGATAACAGAAACACTTATAAATGAAAGGGAGAGCAAAACTGAAGAAAACTAGAGCACAGGAACCACAGCCAGAGGCAGGGTGTGGGAGCGACAGGTGCTGGCTCGAATTTCGCGCACCATCCACGTGACGCCTGGGATTACGCCTGTCCCGCCGCCGCATCTGCCCTTCTCTCTACGCCCCCCCCCCACTCCAGCGCCCCTCCCGCGCGTCACGCGAAGCTCCTTGGCCACTCGGAGCGCTCCTTCGCCGGCGCGCGCCGCACGTAGGCGGATTAAGACGTCCCCCGGCGCCACCCGTCCCGCCCGCACCCTGGGCCGAAAATTGCCAGTGCTGAACCACGGTACGTGAGAAAGAGACTAATTAGAAACGAATTGAAACTAGAAAACTTGAATACTTACATTAGAAGACTATCTATGTGAATAAAAATGAATCGCCGAATTGTATGTGATCGCATAACTTCCAAACGACTGCACGAAATTGGATAATTTTTTTTGGTGTGTGTTCTTTATTGTCAGGACAAGGTCTGTGTATAAAAGAAAATTTTAAAAAATGGAACAGAAAATTTTTGAAAATCTCTTAATATGAAAAGTGAGTGAGTGAATGAGACAAGACTGTGAGATCTTCAATATATTGATAAAACATTGACAGATTGACGTTCTGTTTTTCAGCCAACAGTTGATAAATTCAAAAATATTGTCAGGATGGATAGATTGACATTAATTCAAATACAATTACCGTTTCTTCCACAACAGCAAAACGATATTTCGTGTGTTTTGATGTGTCTTTAGAGGTTTATCGTTGTGTTAGTGAGAGGAGGGCGTAGGAATTATTGATAATCCGACTGGTTCCCTCAGTCCGCGACTGTACACTAACCCTGTCAAGCCACGGCGGGCATAAATAATAAAACATGTCTTTCAGGATTTTCGAAAATATTTATGAAAAAAGGCGGTACGAAGTTCGCCGGGTCAGCTAGTCAGTAATAATTTTTGAGGACTTACCAAAGGCGAATTGTGTTAAAAACTTTATCTAGGGCGTTCAGCAGAAGATATTAAAATTATTTCAAGATACCCTATGAATAAACTACGCCCACCATAGACAAACGCTTCATTAGAAATGCAAATTGAATATAAAGGATTGTTAAACACACAAACATAATATTAAACAATAGAATGTTACAAATTAAAAATTAAAAAATTAGAACTCTAAATTAATAGAAACCTAGCAAAGTAAGAGGGAGCTTCGAGTAAATAAATGACCTCTCCGCCAGTCTACGTCTTAACCCAGTTCTCGTATTATGACATGCAAACCTCTGTAAAATCAGTAGATTGAACGGATAGTAGCGCTGAGCTCAGCATGGGGTGGGTTGGATGGGCTACGAACCTTAACTACCTCTCCCGACCTCTCCAAGATAAGGAACCAAGAAGGCCTATTTTATTGACTCGTAAAAGTAACAATTGTTTTCTGCTATACAAGTGCAAGGATTTTATGGCTTTTCCATTCGTTACATTCATACCGCAAATCGTTTATATTATTATTGCAATGAAAATAAATGTATTATCAGAAATGTTGGAAAAGTAAATTGTTGTCCCTACTGCATTTATTTTCTCTTGGAATAAAATTAAGTAGTACATAATTTACATAAATTGACGTTGCAGTATAAATGAACTAGTTTTATTTTTATCAAATAGAGTACACGTCTCTTCATGAGGAGGTAGTAATGAAGGTAGTTCTGGTGTAACGAAATTGACTGACTACTATTAGTTTAATACTTTTTCGCAATGCATGTGTGGTACTGAAGATGCCCGCAGCTCTGCCGAAAGGCTCATTCCCTTTACACAAAATAGTTGCATCTCGTCGATACTGTTACTTGTGTAGTACATGTTATGTTCCCTGAGTATGAGTAAATCGTGAGGATTCGCAACATAGAGTTGTGAGACCTCTCCACCGACTGTCAATTTATCAGGCTCTCAACCGCGGACGGATTGAAGGGCCGTAAGCATGGCCAAACTGTGGGCACTCTTTTTTTAAACACATTTATTAATTTTGGAAGGTTTACATCGTTCAGTACAATTACTTTACAGATGTATTTTCAGACTTATTCTAGTTAAAATATCTAAGCTAACTTAATCTATATATTGAAGAGAATACTCTAGGGGAGAACCTCGGGGTTAAGAATCATGGTTGGCTAAAATTTTGAGGAAGGCTTCAAAAGGAAATCTATTTTTTATTCGAGTGTGCTTTGGATTTTTGGGTAGTTTGTAATGGGATGCTGCTGGTATGTCTGTTAGGTTTTGGTAGACGTGTGATATTTGTGCTATTTGGTTTATTATTGTATTGATGTTTAATTATGAATGAAGTTGTTTATTACTTATGAATCAGGGGGCATTTGTGATTAATCTTAAATATTTATTTTGCATTACTTGAATTTTATTGACATTTGTGGGGGCTGTGTTTATTGACATTATGGGGTATGCATAAAGCAGTAGTGGTCTGATTATAGTTTTGTATAGTGTTGTACTCTTTGTGTATGACAGGGATTTGTGTTTATTGATTAGTGGCCGGAGTTGGAATAATTTATTTCTTGCTTGTTTAATTTTGATATCTATGTGGATTTTCCAGGTTAGTTTTGTGTCCAGATGAAGTCCTAAGTATTTTATGGGTTCTGATGGTTGTGGGGCACTCTTAATGGTATTGAAATACTGAACACCGACCGGACCTCTATGAACATTCCGCACTTAGTAAATCATTGTCTCCAAAGTGAAAATAGCTTCATACCAACTCAACTTCGTACGTTTCTAACAACCTGTGCTACAATATTGGGGTGTACCCTTTAAATATGTAATAAACGTCCAAAAGAGTTCTCATTTGGTAGATAACGATACAAAAGTATTAATCAAGACCTCTTTAGAAAAAAAATACGATTGAGCGTTTGGAAGTAATGTACGATGAGAACGTGTGTTACAGGGTAAAGTGTGTTGCGTTCACCTGCTCTTTAAAGTAGATCATAATTTGCAAACTGTTATTTCTCTACGCTCAGTGAATAATTGATTAAGACAAACTCAGGGTATGTTTAATTCATCATGTTACTGATTATAATAATTACATCGACTTTGTGATTATATTTTACCAAATTTCATCAAATAATTTCAAAATTTTGATTTTATACAATGGGCAAATTTAAAAAGGCGTCCACTAAAAAGTAGGGAAATTTGACTTAACCACGTATACATCACACTTACAGATTTTTTTCGACTTAAATCTGTTTAATGCAGGACTGGGAGGAAATTACCTATCCAGCAATTGCACAATTCCGTAGTTTATGTGATGATAGTTTCTCATAAATGATATAGAACATATCTTAGCGTATTGTACACAGAGAAGATTATATATAATAAATAATACGAATATAAAATAAATAATAAATATAATAATATAAATAATAAATATAATAAATTTAAAATAAATAATAAATATAATGAATGAACGAAAATAAAATTAAAATAAGATAGAACTCGTGCCTTTTTAAAATGTAATAAAATGTATTGCCGATTGGTGTATGCTAATAAAACAATAAAATTAATATGAAATGTGTTTTAAACATTACGGCGGGCTCCGAACCTGTGGAAGCTCCTACCACATGCTTATTTTTACTTCCTTGCGCTATTATCCTCCGCTCCTCTCAACAGCTGCGCATCGCCGAGCGCAAACGGGGCTGCAGCGGCCGACGCGACGCGCCCGGGGCAGGTCAAGCGGAAAGGGGTTGGCGACCTGTCCCCACTGACGAGGCGGCGGCCGCTCGGTCAGGTGTCAGTCAGGGCGCCACGGGCCGGTGGCTGCGAGGATATCCGAGGGAGGGGAAGAGATGAGCTGTTGATTCATTATTTCACATGGGTGTTGGGTTTACATAATTTAAATTTATATTTATTATAGTTATATAATATTATAATAAACCTGCCATTATAATTATTATTAAACCGCTTATTATATTTAAAAATATAATATATAATATTTTATATAATGATATATAATATAATATTAATAATATATTATAATATTAATAATATATAATATTTTATTATAATAATTATATTGATCTTGACAGGTTAAATTTAACAAATAGGCTTGAATTCAACATCGTAATAACAAAGTAATACCTTATTAAGAAACTATACATAAGAAGAACTAAAATAAACATCTTACTTCCTAAAAGCGACATTTCGGAGTTCTATCCCCACCTTCAGACCGCATTATAAGACAAAAAATACCAATACTAAGGTAAATATAATGTTGGGACACCATACAGATTCGTTATTAAAATAAGCATGAGTTGTTTTTTGAACAGTGATGGTTGGAACAAGGAAATACATTACATGAGGATAATAATTTACATTTTAAAAAACGCATGTATTTTAATTATTTAAAATGGTAGTTATAAAAAATACGAGTGCAAGGCGTGTGGACTGGGCAATCTTCTGCCGTAAATGAAGGACCACCCACGACGCTCCACCGGACTGGTAATCAATCAGGCGCTGCTGGGAGCTCTGTGGTTTTGACACGAAAGGTCAACAGGAAAGTGAAGTGCTTGTCTGTGGTGCGGTTGCTATTGCACTCCAGGTCTGAAGAATTCGTTCGCGGAAATAAGAAAGAGTAGAAATACTCCTGTGCTACTGGAGTGGCCAATGGAGATTGTGCTTGTTTGAATTGCGCGCTCTCCGCCAGAGAGCGCGCGCAACGCCTGGACGGCACGCGAGTGTAGAAAGAAAAGTTTTCTTGAACAGCGTTTCTATATAGTAATAGATTTATCGGTTGTTCATTCAGTGCATAAAAAAGTACTTCATATTTAAAAATATCCTATGCTTTTGTAGAATTTAATATAAAAATTCTAAACGAAAAGGAAATGTGGAAGCCCATACTTTACATTAGGAATCGGTTCATCCCGGTCAGAACGGTACAGTTTAACGTTGTCATTAGTACGGTAGTAACTTACCATACTTACAAATGATGACATGTGCTAAATGAATCTTGTGATTCTTTGCACAGGGTACTGTTGCGCAACAACGGCAGTTACTCAGGTCTGATAATGACATTTCTAATGTATTAATTTTGAGAATTCTGTTAGAAATTCGGTAATAATTTAGATAACTTTTTCAAAATGCTTTTCCACATTGGTGAAATGGTTTTTCTAGAATAATTTCTTAATTTGTTTTCCGATGTATAAAGTACGTGTATTATTGTAGATGATGGTGAATAAATTGATATTCATTAAAATTTGTGAGTATTAATGTAGCCTTAATGTGAGTCATATTGTCAACTGTAATAGAATCTATTATAATATATTTAGTGCTGTCAAGCAGCCGAGATAACAGAAAGTGTTTGCATGCAATTTCAAAGTACAACCAAAATTATTCAGGAAAATACTTTAATGTGTATAAATGTATGTTCGATCCATTCAAAATTGACGAATCCCGCTACTATAATGCAGTTTGTACATATCCCATTTCAAATACTTCCATGGAATCCCAAATTATGGAAAACTGAAGACAAGTAATGTGTTTGTAATAAATGTTCTTGTATTATATTAGTAACTTTATAAGTAGCTTTGTTAGAATTGTTTTTTGGAAGTTTTATTGCCGTAAATTCGAAACATACTTGAAATACTTTTCTGCATAAAATTGTTATTCATATTTTTTCTTCATTATGTTATTCCAGGAGGTAGTGTTAACTTGGGTCTAAATGAAAGTTTCACATAGTATTCCGGTAGCAATTTTGAATAATATTTCTTTTTTTCGTAATTCCTGTGGTTTTAATTATCCATTCGATTCGTATAATGTGTTAACTCGTGAAATAATCACACTAAATATCACTCGAAGTGTTGTCATAGCCAGTAAATTCACTCCACGCTACGCGGGTCGTGAATTTACCGGCTTAACACGTCACTTCTCCTGATATTACTTATGACATTTTCGTGCGTTATGTAATACACTTTACGTATTTCTTAAAATGAAATATACTATTAGCGCGAGGAAAAGTTTTTTTCGTTATGTTTATGACGTTATCCTAAAGATTTCTAACTGGTAATATTCATGTTAACACGTGTTAATCACCTTCAAATAGATATTGAATGCCACATTTATCAGTATGGGACAATTACAATGAAATTTATACTTTCATGAAGAATTTCACCAATGCCCACTCCCAAGAATTTTTCATAACGTGTTATATTCTCCTATATATGCACTCATTCAACATTGAACAAATGTCCTTCAATCTAACGATCGTGAAAACTAAACAAAGAGGAGCTATGTTTGCCCATTCCCTCATGAATCGCTGGGACTTAACAAAACAGCCGGTCAGAGAAGCGGATCGGCGCGTAATAAAGGAAGCAAGGCCACGAGCCTCTGGGCGAGCGACTCACGAGAATGACTCGCGTGGCGCTGGGCGCGGGTGTCCCCGCAGGGGAGGGGCGATTGTGGCCGCGTAGTGGACACGATCTCTGGTGGAGAGTTGTAGACGACCACCCGGATCCTGAGTTTCACGGTGCAACTCCCATTGTTAGCCTCAAGGTGGAGGCAATGAGTAGGCACGCGCTAAACGCCGTGGTGCCGGGCCTGCCTGGTTACCCACCTGTTGGGTCAATGGCGCCAGGCCGCTCCAGGAAAGCGCGGGAACGTGAACGGAAGCGCGAACGGGAACGGGAACGTAAAGAAAGTTGAAAGTCGGATATCTCGGGCAGGCGTTCACAACACGACGGGAACGCGAAGGATGGTCAACATTTATCGTGGCCCGGGAACGTGAAGCTTCTCGACCAATGAAAGTACAGCAAATGGCGGCAAAGCTGATGGAGTACGCGACTGCGCGCGGCACTGGTCTGGAGCGGGATTGAGAGTGTAGTGCGATATTGAGGTTAGAGCGTGGATTTGCGAAGTTAGGGTTTTAAGCGGGTTTTATTAGTCATTGTTGAGTTGTTTTAGTTCTTTTCAGTAATAAAAGTCTGTTTTCTATTCAGATTGATACTTAAAATTAAAATTTCTCACAAAAAAATTGTATATGTTTCGTTAAAGCATATTGGGGTTGTTCCTTTATTGGTAAAATTTTAGTTAGCTGTATTTTCCATTAGTTCGTAGTAGTTTTAACATTTTCGTACTTATGGTTTTGTTTTTTCTAGTTAATATTATTTCGTGAAATATTCATTACTCATAGCAGCACAGGCAAACACAACACAGATGTCAGAGCAAAGAGTGAGCAGAGTAGCGTAGCTCGAAGTGCTTTAGTTTCGGCAACAATTTCTGGAAGTGTGTTTTTTTTTTTCGCTACAAGTTCATATTCCTCTTCCCGTCGGAGTTTATTGTGAAGCGCACGTACCTCCCGTTCCCGTTTCCGTGCTCGCCCTCGCGTTGCCGTTCCCGTTCACGGGCTGTTGTGGAGCGCCCTTTAGGCTCCGTTGGGCCAAGCGGGATGTTCGCAAGAATGTTCTGAATATCACAAATAGAAGTCCAGAAGGGGAAAACGAACCCCCCCCCCATCGGGTAGCCTAAGTCCTGGCGATACTCACGTCATTAATCTAAAGGTGCAGGCACTGAGGAGACGGGAAGGGGACTCCAAGCCTCCCGAAACTCAGTTCGGGTGGTCCCCTGTTGGGCTCTTGACTTCGTCGTGGCAATGGCCCGAAACTCTGGGTAAAGAGGAGGGACTTCTCTGGGCTCATATGAGTGGTGCATTGATTTTACTCCGGTACTAGCCTGATAACTAGGAGCTCTGAGGTGGAGGCCCAACTCAGTCATCGAATGGGGAGGTTGCCATGAGGGCAATCAGCGTTCCGGCGGGATCCGGATTCCAGCCCGTCGGCGTACTTGTGTGTCGGCGGGTGGTGAGGATAAAAGCGGAAAGGGTAGGTGCCCATCCCAGGGATTCGTCTCCATGGTAGAATAAGTAGATGTGTGGGGTAGTAACTCACGCACATACGTAGGCGTGCATGTGGCGCGGAACGTGATCCCTGCCACGCAATGGCCGCCACCTCCCTACGCCCACCGACGTAGAGTGGGCGAGTAGCGGGATGAGCCATGGCCGCTGTCGCCCCTCGAGTTCGTGATCCCGTCCCTCACCTGCCGATACCACAAAGCTATCACTACTCTACGGATTCATTGATTATGTGGGCGCGACTCCTTTTGTGATTAGTAAGTGTAGTGTACGTTTTAGACGGAAGGTGGCAGTCTGCCTCCTCTGCTTGAGCGTGTGATTCGGCTACGACCTGTATGTCTGCTTATGGTGATTTCCCTCACGAGGTTTCTCTTCAAGCGGGGCAGCGCCCCAGCTGAGACAACCTCTAAGCTCTCGACAAATCTTTCGACATGTATGGTAGTGTAGTGCATGTATGTATGTGTGTGTGTATGTAGGGGAGATGAAAGGACAAGGATGAGGAAGGAAAGGTCTCTCGCAATCCATTTTAAGATATTGCTTCTGCATTTGCCTGGTGTTCTTCGAAAAAACCATGACTGATGTACAGAGGGACGTCATCCCTCCACCTCCTACTCCCCCTACTCGAATCCCCGCCACACCGATCCGAACCCAACATTCCGTAAGCCGCTGCGACATTCCTTGGTGAGACTTGGGACACCCCGCCCTTCGTCGTTCCTACCTTCGTCTTCTGGCTCTAATACCTCTAGTCCTCGCTTCTATACCACCCCGTTCTCCTCCACTGTCTTCAACACCTCCGCCCGAGCTGTTTCTTCCCCCACCTCCTATCCTTGCAGTCACTGCTCCACCAACGCCCTTTGCCCTCTTATCCGCCCTGTGCCATCACCTCTTCACTCACAGCACCCGCGTCAGTATGCCCGCATATCCCGCAGCCCGTTTCCTTCCTCGCTTTTTCTAGCTTCAGCTTCGCCCATATCTACTGTTGTTCCTTCCTTGTCGTTCCTTCCGTCACTGACGTCGACATCCAACTCTCTGCTTCTGCCTGGCCTTCGTAGCGGTGTCCTGTGCTTGGCCTCATAAATATTGAAATTAATTCCAGTATATCTGGACATTTCTAATGTAAATTTTGTGGTTTCAATTTAGCAAATAAGCTTCATACTGCATTTATTGTTAGTATTTAAATATATTGTGTTATATTAATATAGATCACACACGATAAATGCATCAAAAAACTTTTAATTCTAACATTGGTCCAAACTATCATAATGTGGTTTTTAGTCCAGTGGATAAAACTATAGGTACTACTCCCGATTCCAACAACAGTTTTTTTGTTTTTTATTTAAAAAATATAAATACACAAAGCGGAATTTGGATTATGACAAACAAACTGGTTTTTACGTTACGTTATTCAATTAATTGTAAATTGAAAAGGAAAATCAGTCGCACTTGAAACCTTAATAATTTTCTCTGACGTTCTCTGTTCCTTTTTTTGGAGGTGGGGAGCGCTATCACCGTTCTATCCAAGGAAGTTATTGTCGTGGGCTTCTGAAGCAAAAGTTGCACCTTCTGACCACCACTTGCATCTCCACCTTTCTTCCCGCGTCTGTGTCTTCCTCTTTCTCCTTCGTCCCCGCTGCAGCCTTCACCACAGATGCCTGACACTACCACCTCTTCCACCGTTTGTTTGTCTCCACCGCCGCACTCTGGCTCCGCCTTCCTCTGTGTCGCTCGCTCCACCCCGCTCTCCTCCCACACTCATTCTCGGCTGTCAATGACTCCCCCTGCACTTTTATCGCCATCACCACGTTGATTGCGTCACCATCGCCGCCACCGCTGCTTCCATCGTAGTCGCCTCTCTATCAGCTCCATCGCTCTCTCACGGTCTCCAACTTCTCCGTCGCTGCCACCACCACCGACCCATTTTGTTCCCCGTTCACCTCTGATTCGTTCTTTGCGTTATTCGCAGATTCATTTGCCACATTCTCCCTCTCAGCCGCGTAGTCCGTTCACCGCCTCTCTCTTCACATCCATGTCCGCTGCCTTCTCCACGCACCACTGACTCTCTCTGCCGCCATCTTCAGCGTCTCTGGTTTCACTGTTCCACCGTCTCCCGTCCGCCACTGATTCATATTCCTCCATCGCGCCTGTCTAGCCCGTTGACCGCCTTCATTGCCCACAGAGACGTATTCATTTTTTAAGGGCTCCTAAGCATGACCAAACTATGAATCTCTCACATTATATTGAACATATGTATCAAAATATATGACAATAAACTACTTAATCTATATTGAACAGTTAGGAAGTACATGTTTTCCCCAAATAACAGCTTTAAAAATTATTGAAGGCCCCAATCCAGCGAGGGTCCTAAGAACGTGCTTACTCTGCGCATGTATCACCGCACCCCTAATTGCGCCCACCTCCATACCTCCGCCAGCTGCCATCTCCTCCTGCACATCTTCGTTCGCCCCTCCTCCTGCTCCGTCTGCCGGACAGAGATGGATGTGCCGCCGCCGGTCGTGCAGCGTTTGCTAGGGAGCGTGCGGGCGGGCGGGGAGCGGGCCACTGGCCGGCGAGCGGACAGGCGGGCGGGCACGGCAAGCAGTGGGCGTGGGAGTGAGCGAGCGGGCGGGCGCAGGAAAGCAGACGGGCGGGTGAGGGCTTGAAGGAAGGCAGGCGGGCGGTGGCGAGCGAGGGAGAATGTGAGAGGCTGTGGGAGAGAGGGGCGGGCGAGTGGGGGCGGGCGAGTGGGGGCGGGCGAGAGGGGGCGGGCGAGAGGGGCGGGCGAGAGGGGGCGGGCGAGAGTGGCGGGCGAGAGGGGGCGGGCGAGAGGGGGCGGGCGAGAGGAGGCGGGTGAGGGTGGGGCGGGTTAAAGGGGGCGGGCGAGAGGGGGCGGGCGCGGGGGGGCGAGGGGGCGGGGAGCGAGGAAGTGGGCGGGCGAGGGAGCGGCTGGATGGGCGGCCGGTTCTCGCCCCCAGCGCGCACGGTGAGGGATGCGGCGGCTTCCCTGTGTTGCCCCGAGCCTTTCTCGGTGGCGCCCAAGTGGAGAGCGTCGCATGGACGCAATAACACGCGCCCGCCGCAGATTTAATGGCGCTCGGCTGCGAGATTAAACTGCTTGCCAACCGCTCCTCCAGGCGGCTCGCACGCGGATTTGATATCCTAATATCGGTGTCACACTTTTTGTAAATGGCTCCTTAATATGTTGTGAAATTTTATGATGGATGTTGATGTCTGGGTAATGGCGTTAGATTGTTGAAAACTATTTATAAAAGGTTCAGTTGAAGAAGAAAAATGTTTGTGAATTTGAAGGTCTTAAATTAAACCTCAAGTATTTAGTGAAAAATGTTCACCTCAATTTTGCTACTTGCCAGAAACAACAGTCCAGCTCTATTATAAAAGTAGACTATAATTAATCAAAGAAACGATAAAAAATCCTTCCTGTATTGAAACACTTTTCCTCTTTTATTGCATCATACCCTCCGGGCATTATATTCTCAATTAACCAAACTCTTAGTATCTGTAAGGTCAGCTTGGTAGTTTTTGTCGTATGTTCCTTGACACAAATGTAAGAGATTTATTCCCCTCCGTTCATTGATCCGGAGCCAGGTGCGTAGGACCATGAACTTCTGAATGGCCGTCGGGGATTGTTGAGAAAGTGAAACACGCAACCGGATTTCTGGATCAGCAATTTTGAAGGTAACTGGCACCAACCAGTTTGTCTGCTTATCTATTCGGAGCGTGTGCGCAGTAATCTGAGCCCATTACTTAGCAAATCTGAGAGGAGAGACGAGAGAATAATAATTATTCCTTTACATTAACGTTGTTTTTAAAAATATTAACTTTACATGTATTTTTTCATACGCCATTTTAGTTTTGTAAGTACAGTATGCATAAAATGACAAATTAAAAAACAATGATCTTTAAAATTATTTTCCAATTAATAAATGTACAAATTGTATTGATGCTAACACATAAGAATGGCGTAATGAAGAGTCAGTTGCATTAAACACTCCTGAGTTTTTCAAATCTTATGATCATATGGTGTTGTGGAAAAAGCTGACTTCAATGCATTCCAGACTTACAAAGGCGTCACCATTATGTAAAACGATAGCCACTCCTTCAGGAAGGTAGTGCTGGGTTCGATGCTCCGCGAACCTGTAACGGTGCGAGACGCGCGTCATGAGCGACTGAACGGCAGCGCCGCAAGGAACGCTGACGCGGCCTCCAGAAGCAAGAACGAACACCTCACCTCAGCGCGCCGGCCCGTCACACCCTGCCACGCCACGCCACGCCACGTCCTTCCTCGCTGCTCCCCGCGAGCCTCGCCCTGCAATGGTACGCCACACCACGCCATGCCACGCCCTTCCTCCACGTCACGACATCCCCATCAAACTGCTCCCTACCCGGTCTTCTCAGCTCTCCTCCCCGTTATGACCAATCACACCACGTCTCGACCTCCAATACTTACCTCCGCCAATCCCTGCCTCGCCTCGCTCTGCCGTGACCACAATTCCGTCCGGTCATGTCCCTTCCCGTCACGCTCCGTGAACCACACCTCACCACATACCACAACATCACAGTACACTCCACCACTTCGCGCGTTTCTACTCTCTTCTCTACCCCTCAAACCCGGTTACCCTCCCTTCCCAGATCCGCCCTTTAGCACCAAGGTCCGCCACACATCACGTACTTTATCTCATAGGGCTCTGAATAGTGGTCCACCCTGTCCAATCCCCTTTCCACCTGCCCCGTTGTGCCCCAGGCTGTCCCAAGAGGGCCCGTTCTGCCGAAGTGCCCCGCCCATCTCGCCGTGTCCGGCCCTCGTGCCACGTCACCGCCTCAGCGCGTAGGGACTGCAGCGGAAATGGCGTAATGTCCTCCTTGTTCAGTGGCATAAGGTTTCGCGTAACATACCAAAAAATAAGACAATATTCAGAGTTAATGTTGCTAAAAGTTGTATACAATATAACATGAGTTTTAATACTTTCACCACTTGAGTGTGGTCGCGGATTGTAAATTCATACTCGGAGATAATGCTGTATAAAACTGCAGTCGTCATTTCATATCAACGATTTCTGGATTATTTTTGATTTCATATGATATTTATTAATAATAAAGGGAACAGTACGATATTCAAGGCACTCAGCTTGGTAGATTGTTAAAAGCCTTTGCTTTGAAAAAAGTGATATTGAAAAAATTCTAAAAGGTTGGAGTCTTAGAGCTAAAATGCAATTATGTTCCATTTAACAGATGCCACGCGGTACATAAAAATTATTCAAAAATAATCATAAGGATTTGAGAAATGTACTATTTTTAAATAAATTCAAATATCGATTTTCTCTACAGTTACATTTTTGTCTAAAATTATTTTCCGAGATGGCACTGGAGAGTCATGTTAATAAATTATCTGCCGTATTCTTGTTGATTGGCATTTAAAACCGTGTTAAAACTCCTATGTTTCTTTTTTTTTTTAAAAAAAATTAAGTAGTATATGACTTAGTGTAGGAATCACAGAATTTTGAGAATGTGCACACAGTTCACTTTTCCCCATAGCACGTCATACGCTGTTTGAACTGTTTTTTGACGTAAAAATAAATAAAATAAATAAATGTCTCTTCAATGTAAGTCCACTTTTTCGTTAGTTTATTGTTGCTATTGTGACTTGCTACATTGTTTTCAGGTCTTTTTTAAAATTATTGATACCTTGGAACTTTTATAAATTTAATTTTATGTTGCAAATTAAATTAAAATTGTGTGGTAGAGAGAAAAGATTCTTAATAATATTTCCATCTTAAAAAAAGCTTTTTATGTACGTGACCCTACCTTTTTTTTCGGTTGAATTGCTGAAAATTGCGAAGTTCGCATTCAAGAATTGAAATATTCTCCCTGCTTTATCTCGTTGAGAGCAGTTTGCCGCCGTTGAGCCTGAAAGCCATCTAAGCACATCAGAAAAGGTGTGCGTCGGTGGTGGGCGGTTCGGGGCGATGAACAGTCCCCGCGGCGATGGCCCCAGGCCGCGGAGGGCAACAGGAGACGGAGTGGGGACAACGCAAACACGGCGAAGGATGAAGGGAAGCGGCCGCGTGGGCGGCGACGGGGAAGCCAGGGGTGCGGGAGCGCTGCCAGGGAAGCCAGTGAGGGCGGGGCGCGCGGTGGCAATACCAGGGGAGCGGAAGTGCGTGGGACCAGCGTAGGCGGCTGTAAGGGACAGCACGGGGGCAGTGTAGCCGGAGTGGTAGGGTGTGGATTGATTGTGATTCCGGGCGCGTCAACTGCTAAGTTCATTAGTCCTGTACGTATAGTGCATGTTTTTCCCCTCTAGAGGTGGCGGTGGTCTTCCCCCGCTGGATCCGGCCTCAACCTACCGTCGGCTATTGGGATTTTCCCTACCAGTGTGGTAGTGTAGTGTAGTGCATGTTAGCGTAAGTATGTGTAAGGGTTGAGAATAAGACAAGGAAGGAGAAGGAAGGAACGCGCGCGGTCCGTGGCCCGTTTGTTAGGGTACTGCTCCGGCATTCGCCTGGTATTGATCGGAGAAAGCACGGAAAACTACCGCTCAGAGCAGCCGGCCACTAGAATTCTCCTCCTTGTTCAGCCGCTGTTCAGACAGCGACTGAATTCTACCTAGCTGACAAGCTAGTATGGAAAATCCTGCCGCCTAGGGGATTCGAGACAACGAGCTCCCGGTGAGACGCACTGCAGTGCCATCAGTTGAAGCCGTGAGTCACGTAGGGTGTGGAGGAGCTGACGGTTGGAGCGGACAGAGGACAAGCGAGGTGGCCGAAGGGACACGGTGACGGAGGTGGCGCCTGGCGAAAGGAGTGTGGCACTCTGGCGCGGCGGGGGGGGGCGATATGAGTGGGCGTGAAATGCGAGGGGTGGGCGTGGTGGAACGCCAAGGCGGCGTGCGAGCGACAAAGCGCAGCGCGAAGGCGGCCGAGTCGTGTGGGGAGGAGCGAGGAGCGGGGAGGTGCGGGGTGAAGCGGGGAGGAGCGGGGAAGGAGCGCGAGTGGTCGTGGGCGCGACGCGGAGGTGGAGCAAGAGCGGTCGTGAGAAGCGGGGGTGGGGGCGCTGTGCGTCCTCCAGAAACTTCAGTGCCAAGCGGATTTGCGTCCGTCGCGTCGGCCCAATTACGCGCCGCCCTTATTCGGGGCTAACTTTCGACTGACGGCTCAAGCATTCTGCATCCGCTGACGAGGCCTAGGGAATTCTGCGAGTCGCGGGCGGGCCCGGACGGCACGAAGACATGATTTCGTTCTGAAATCGCTGTTTCTTCATTTTCATTTGCTGCTCCGGAGGATTGAAGCTAGTCTCGATCTTCATTTTCTCGCATTTCCTGCTTTGCTTTTTCTGTTAGTTTTCGAGACTGATGATTTTTCCCTTTCCTTTCCTTTCTTTGCTGTTTGTCCTCGCTTTTATCGTTACGTCTTCTGACTGATCACAACCTACACCAACGTCGTTCGATAAATTAGGTAATTGAGGCTTAATTGACAACCTTACAAATTTTAGGGGTTAAAAGGAAGATAAATTTTCTTTGCGAGAATCTAGTTCTGATACAGGTTCGAATTATCTATTTTTTCTACATTTAGGCGTCCTTTTTTATTTTTATTTTTCGGCTAATTCAAAATATCTTAAGTTTATTTGTAACAAGCAAAATGAGTTTAAATAAAATTTGGAAAGTTCATGAGAAGGAAAAAATGATGAAACGATGCACAAATTTAAATAATATTATTTTGCTAATGAGAGGAGGCCCAATTTGGATAACTGAAATCCAATTATTTTGCTGGCTGTTTGATATTTTATTACGTGTTGGGCGCAACACTGTAGGGTTGCATGGAAGGGCTCGTGAGTGTCCTTCCGGTGCGTGAAAAGGGACACGGGCCTGTGTGCGGATGCAGGGGGCGTGGCCAGGGCCCAGCGCAAGGCTGTCGTGTGGGAGGACGGCCGGCGAGTTGACGTCGCTAATGACGACGCCGCGCAAACGCTTCGCTGGCCGACGTTCACAATGCCCCCGTCGCAATTAACGAGTGCGCCTGTCCTTTTTGTTTGTTTCTTTTCGCTTCACCGCAAGGAAGATAATTACAAAGCAACATTTACAGCTAAGAACTATGTAGTTCTATGATTAATATGCGTTTTTGTGCAATAATTCATACCGTTACAGCCAATTCAAAATATGACGTCAAGGTTTTTGTTTTGTTTGTAATATCGTCATTATGTTATTGTAATAACTGAAGATAGTCAAGAGCATGTTCTACAAAGAACATGGTTGAGACAGATACTGCTGCTTGGCGTATAATGTTCAAAAAACTGTATTACTATATAATACAAGCATAATAATTCCATTATTCGTAAATACATGCAATAAAATTTCTCAGGCACAACTTGCAAATAGTTGAACAATGAAATTGTATTACTTGATAGATGACCATTAGATCGTTGGTACAAAAATCACTAAAGAATATTTACAAATTTCTTTTGCTTTATATATTGTTAACATAGTTTTATATATTGTTGACATCTAATCTCGAAAATAGTAAACACCCGATGATTCCGCGGGCGATCATCAGCAGACGGATTATCCACGGACCTCTCCGATCGCCCCCTTTTTCTCAATTGAGTTTATAATAATCACATGACCTTGAAGAAACTTGACTCAGAAATAAAGAAGAGGTGATTTAGCACGAAAGTACAAAAAGAGTTATACGATTTTTTGTTTAAAAGTAAGAAAACAGAGCTGTTAAAATTATTGTTTATGATGTAGTTGCTCTATGAATGGCTATTTTAGTGATAATAAAACATGTTAAAATCATTTTTGTGATGATTTTTTTGTTTTTTGGGCTGTTTAGGATTATCTGCGGATTTTGCTTAACCGTGGTTGCAGCGCTATCCAAATCCGCGTATAATCGAGAGTTAACCGGTTTTTGAAAATATAAACTCATATGGAAACAATTATTTCTATCCTTAAAAAACATCGCCGTTCCCAGTTCAGTGCAGATGAGGACGCCGATCGAGTTCCGGCGGTGTGTCAAGAGCTCGCCCGCAAAGGCAAGGCATGCCGGCGAGTGGGCGGAGAGGAAGAAGATCCTGGTCAGTGCCAGAGGTGCCGCCCACTCCCGGCGCGGTCGACGCCTCAGCCTCTCCGCTGACGCCCCCACGCCTAGCGATGGCAAACTTCACCAAAACATCGACGTTTCGATACATCCCTAAAAGGTTTTCAATGTTGATGAAAACATTGATGAAAAATCATCGATGCTTAAAACATCCATGTTTTTAAATGTAGACTAATAAACACGCTATTTTCGTATCCATTTTTAATTACAGTACGGAAAAGGGATATAGTTTATTGTTTGGTTACCAGCATGTTAGTGGTACGTTAATATAAATTATTATCGACTGTATAGAATAAAATTAACAATAAAGAACATCGTGTTTCGCTACTTTACCGTTTAGTCACTTCCATCCATACACCATCGAAGTAAAACCACCTAAAATTCCCTTAGATTGTACAGGCCAAATGTGCAGCATGATAAAGAGGATGACGCAAAAGAACGATATTGCTGTGGATTTCTGCTGCTCTACAACGTGCCTAAACCCCTTTATTTAAACAAAATTAAACATTTTAAAAAATCGATGTTTTGCAACAAAATATGGATGTAAAGAAAACATCTAAAGCAAAATATCGATGTTTTAAAAACAGCGAGGTTTTTTTGCCATTCCTATCCACACACACACCCTGCGCCTCGTCCGTTATCGCTAGGCGCCTACGTTTACGCTACCGCAACTGCACCCTCTACCGCAATTGTGGCCGCCACCGTCATAGGCGATCATAGAATCCAACTACCCACAATTCAATAGCATCGAAATTCCAGCCACGACTGCTGCACTGATTGTTTCCACGGTCATCCTGGTTACCTATCACTAGAGCCATTTTCGCCACAGCTATCGTCACCCTTGCCATCGTAATCACCGACACCATCTCCACCACTACCGTTATCACCATCTCCGCTACCGTAAGATATCGTCATCTCCGTTACCATCATCGCCAACTGTCACCATCATCACCGATCCCTACTACCATCAGACAATATCGCCACCGATCACCACCATTACCACAACCACTACCGCATCCTCGTACGGTCCGGTGACCATTACCGTCATTACCACCGAAATCGTGACCACCACCCGCGTCTCAATTACCTTCGCCATCATTTCTAGCAATTCGTTATTACCCCCATCGGGAGCCACTACCATCTCCTAGTCTCCTCCCGGCTCTTCCAGAACCCCCACAAGCGCCGCTGCTCGTCCACCACCCCGCCCGGCCCCCGGCGGCGGCGGCGCCGCGCCGTTGTCTTCGCAGCCGCCGCCGATGTTGCCCTTGTCGGGCGAGCGGCCGTGGGCGGACGGGCGAGCGGAGGGCGTTGACTCGGGTGGGCGGCGCGGCGGGGCGGGGCGGGGCGCGCGCGTTTCTTTCCGGGCCCTGCCCCGTCGACTGCGTAATGCGAGAGCGGTTGTCCCCGGCTGGCGTCTTCGCCTCTAATAGGAACGTGGAATGTCCTCCCCGCCGCGGGCTTCACTTCCGCCCCGGCAACGCCCTTTTCCGAACGAGTCTGTTGTTTGGGAGCTTTTGCACGGCGAAGTGATACAGCAACCGACAGCGCTATGGATCTTATGCGCATGCGCAGATCGCGCTTCGCATCACTTTTGAGCTTCTGCAGATGTGTAGAAGATCGAGATTGCAGTCGATTGGTGTAGGCTATGCTGTGCAAAGAGTCGCTGTTATCTTAGGAATGCGTGATGTTCGCCTACGTTCGTGTTTAAATTTGTTCGAATAGAGTTCAGTCACACTAACGTGTAAATGTATCCACACATACACGTGATACACTGCATACATTCACAAGAGGTCCTGAAAGACGCACTGAATGTGTACTCCCTCGTAGGGCACGTACACCTTCCTCCCAGATGCCCACCTACGTGGGAGTGGCCTTCATCGTATTCTGGGAATTCTTCCACCAAAGAAAAGGGGTAAAGAGTGATAGGAATATTTTTGGAGAACACTCCCCTTTATAGCAACGCCAAGGAACAAACATATTCTGAGAATACGGAAAGTTTGCCAAGATTCATTAACGACCTTGATTAAATGCTGTCAAGTGTATCAAGATTCCATCAACTTCATCTTAAGGAAACGCCTAATTGTACTAGCATAGGAATTCATTAGTTACAAAATATATTAATTCTGGCACACATATTGCCGCACAGTCGTGTTATTCGAATGTAAGTTTGTCTAGTTGTAGTTGTCATTTATCAATATTACTGTGGCTGGCGTTTGAAGTAATCTCCTATTATACGCCATAAACGCAACCAAAGTGTTCAGATGATTTATACGCTACTTCTGATGGCAGCTACACCGTCGTGAAAAGGCCACCTCCGGATTGCTTGTGCTCACACGCACATTTCACTTCTACAGTTTTAATCTTCTACAGTTTTACCTGCGTTCATCGTCACTGAATGACAATCTCCTAATAGTCATAGTAGGTCTCTCTCGGTTCAATCTATGCATTACACCCTGTGTTACTAATCATCCAACTCCATTTCGCCAAGGACCATAGATGGATCGCAAATCCCATTATTGTCTGAGAACGAATTCCAATGTGGAACAATTAGAGCGTGATGAGTGAGAGCAGACCCGGGTAACTAGTGAAAACTCACATGTTCTGAGACAATTCAACTTTCATAGCTCCTGTATTATTCGCAATACTTCATTAACCGCCTCTCTCTACCTTAATGTTAAGTAGGAGAGAATTAACCACAGACTACAGCTCTACGCATTCCCTTCCTCAACAACTACATCCGTCTAACTCAATCAAATCCCACCTCGAATTCGGAGCCAGGCTTCTTTGTTTCCAAGCAACCTCTGCTCCGCGTCTTGTGTCACCCTCCGCCCTCCAACTCCGCAGGCTACATGAACGCGGCCGCCCGGCGCGGCGGGGCCCACAGCTGCGCCTGCCAACTTGCGCAAAGCACGGCGGCGGACGGGCGGCGGCGCCCCGGGTGCCGGGGAACGGCCAACCACGCCCCGCCCCCGACCCCCCATTCCCCTCTGCTTCCGTGCAGAACAGAACCTCCCCTTTATGTCTCGCCACACCTCGGCCACCCTCGACTCGCCCCACCCCGCCCGCCTAATATCGCCTCGCCTCAACCCCTTCGCACCTCCCCGCCTCACCTCCCCTCTCCAGACCTCGCTCCACCCACCTCGACCGTCCCCTGTCCTCCCCCCTCAACTTCCACCATTCTGCCACTCCGTGCTCCCTTCTCCTCGAACCGTTCTCTCTGTCCCGCTTTGTCCCGCCCCGACTGGCCGTTCCCCGCCTCGCTCTGTTCCATCCTGCTTCCCTACGCAGGTTCCGACAGTCTCCACTTCATCTCTTCCATCTCTCACCTTCTTTCCCCGCCTCTGTTCATCATCCTCCATCTTTTCGTCCAGCTCCTTCCTTTCCTCTCGCCCTCGATACACACTACCCTCGCTGTTCCATTGCGCTGTATTTCCCGCTCCGTCCTGACCACCCGCTCTGCACTGCACTGCACTGCCCCACCTTACACAGCCTCCCCCTGCAGAATCTCCCCCGCTCCTCCCCGCCACTGTCTGCCCCGCCCTGTCCTCGGGCGAGCAGAGGCGGGTGGGCGACGGGAAGGGCGGGGCGGGAAGAACTTGCAGTGCGGCCGTGGCACGGCGCGGGCGCTCGTAGCGGCCAAACTTACTCTGCTTTCCCTCGCAATTGAGATGTTCGCAGCCTGCACGTAGTCCGCCAGCAAATTGCTGCGAGAGGGCTGGCGTATTGTTTATTGTTGGTGGAACGAATTGTTCAAACTGAGAAGTTGCAGAGTGTAGAAATTCCCAATCTTCTTGAAGAAGGTACACAATATTGAATGTTCCGTTTAAAACATATATATGAAACTTTCGTAAATATCTGTATTGTAACTTTGGATTAGCAGTTTTTTTTCTTAATGATGTATTTTAAATTTTGTGTCTTCCCACTTGATCAGTATTATTATTTAACTTAAGGCTGAAAGAACTTCGCCTTCAACATCACTTGAAATCCTCCCCTTACAGACATTTATTCATTGGAATTAGTACTATCGGACTGGCTAAAACAATTCATCAAGAGCTCTTGAAGTCCTATTAAAATATTACAAATGTAAAAAAAAAAACATTGCGCAAACCTTGTTCAACCACCTGTTGCGTATGTAAATATCACACGGATACAAATAATACTCTAGCGAATAAATGTGTACGCGAAAAAGTATACTTCAATCCTGAAATGAGATTAATTAACAGGATATAATAGTTATTTATGCCCCTAGGGCGTTATAAGGATTCTAATGAATGGGCGGCGAAAAAATGCCCGAGGACCTTTGGCTTGAAGGCTTCTTGTTGCCCGAGAGCATTAGAGCCAATAAACACTCGTGTTACGTAGATAATTTTTTTTCATTCAATTTTATTGATTCAGATTTACTTATTTACTAATTAACTAGATGTTAACTTGACTCGGTTTGTCTTTTCATATTTCCCTCCCGTAATTCCCTTTCATAATTCCCTCCGTAAGGGAACATGAAACATCATTCAACTGTTTTCATATTTCCCTCGTAACCACGGTCCTCTCGATCCAGGTAATTTATGGAACGTATATCGAACTCCATATGGAAGGCAATAACAAGATATAACATATCAGTAAAACATTTTAAAAAATTGCGTATTGCGAATTCAAAATTAATTGTTTTATTATTTTCCCGAATTTGTAAGTTTTCAGACCATTTTGATCATTTTCGACTTTGACGATTATTCTTATCTCTCAACTTGCTCTTCGGTTAACTTCTCATATGAATAAACTTCATGACTTTTACTTGAGGCCAACTTACGACAGCAAATTACACTCTCGTTTGTATTCTCCAATTTTAGAGAAAGTTGTTTATAAATTAACAATAGAAATTCTTTACAGGTACAGCAAGCAGGTACTACGTGCCTGCACCTTATACAACGTTGAACAGTAGCTGCAGTACACTGTCGGTCTCATTCCGGTTTTCCTTTTCTGAAAGTGCCGTTATATATTGTTCCAGTACAGGTGAGGGTGGTATGGTAGATAAGACTTTCACGCATTATAAGGAGCGATCGATGTCGCATTACGTAATATTCTATCAGCTTCCCGGCTAACTTTCTCGAAAGTGTAAGGGATTATCGCGCTCAAATCAAGTCGTTTCTGAGCGCATTGCATTTGTCGGTAGTACTTGCACCTGTCCCCGATTGCGCACCGATGTAATAAATATTGACAAGCTATATCAACTCACCTGGAATGACTATGACCTAATATATATTTCTGGTCCAACGTCCACGTTCAGTCACCTTCAACGCGAGTGGAGACATGCTCTTTCGGTTTAGTCACAGCATTTCAACGATATTGCAAGAGATTTCTCACGGGCGAGAAATTTTGATTATAAGCTAGTTGAATCATGATCATTAGCAATACGAATAAACTGTTAAGAGTAAATGACTTCCACTAGTATTTCTTGTCCGATTCAAAGTATTCCTAGCTGTCATATTGGCTACTAAAGCGTTTAATTCTTCGAACATTTCCCTTTTTTTTTCAGTCAAATACTAGTTGTTTTTTTTATCACATATGGCTTTCAAGGATTCCTCTGGCCGGACAACGCTGACAAAGCATTTTCATAGCAAATCTTAACTATTTTTCCAATAACTAGATGGTTTATTATATACGTATGTTGGTCACATAGATCACATTTGTAAAGTGTGTAAAATTTGTAAAATTTTGTATAAAGTTCTGTAATTTTAGTTAGTGTATTCTGCCACCAAGTTCTGGAACTTTATTTGCAGTTGTAATTCTATCTATCTAATTCAGTCTGATGTTTACACAAGATGAGTAAAAGTTAGTGACCAACCTACAGTTTTACGTAAATTCCTTCTAGATCCATTTTACCCATAAGATTATATTGTTCTCAATAATAATTTTATTTAAACTGTACACATTTCATAAAATTAAAATAATCTTATTTATAGCTTATATTGTATTTGTGTATTATGTAATTTTCTGCAATGAACAGTTTAAAAAAACATATTAAATTGTGTTGATGAAATTTTTTTTTCTCATCAGTCCAAACGGCCATCAATAGTTCAAAGTTTGGGTGTTCTAATTATTGATAACCTCCTATCATGGCAGTTTAGAGATTTTTATTGGAACTTAGGTTAGTAAAAGGAAAAAATGTTTATAGTAAAATAAGATTTAAATGAATTGAGTTTGACTAATTTAAATATTTCCGTCGATTAACAATTTATATCGTATATGTATCGCCGTCTAAAAAGTGCATGCTAAAATACATTTTATTGTGTTAAAGTGTTAAAGATTTACAAATACAACAGTTTCAGAAATGCACTTAGTAAGAAAAAATATCTGCATTTAATAAGAACCAATTTAATAAAAAAGCCTGTGTTACCAACTTCCAATGCGCGAAGAATTCAAAATAAAACTATGCAATCTTTGGGCATGTGAGAGCTGACTACAATTTCTTTAGATACCCTGGAACTCGGGAAAAATAAAAAAAAGAATAAAAACTTTGAATTTTGATTGAAAAATACATACATCTCATTATATTGTTTCATACCGACTGATTTCCCAAACTCAGTGCATCACTGCTTTCGACACAGTTCAGTCATGCGATGAAAAGATTCCAAGGAAGAGGTAGACCGCCATTGAATATTTGCTCTTTACATGTGGCGTTTACATGTCAAGTGGCAACTTTTTTATGGTATGTGAAGATCTGTTACACTGTTTTTATACTAGGTTACTGCAATATTGCGAAAACTCTGATTGTTAAAAAATTTAATTTATTACGGTGTTATAGGAGAGTGTTTTAGTTGTTCTTGAGTAGTGTGCGTGCTTCTGTTTCGAAAAACGTTTTGTGTGGTTTTGTTCAGTAGCATTTTTGCTGGCATAGACCGCTATTCATTATTACTAATACTATTACTTTAATATTATTGTATTATTACATTAATATTATTATATACTTTTCAATGACATTGATATTATAAAAATAATTCCCCCTTTTATATTCATTAGCTTTTAGTTGGAATTTATATTGTGTGTTTTCACACTATCGCTTGATGCGAGCCCACCCATTTCAAAGACAAACCCATTATCATTAGTTTTTCAGTAATTAGGGATAGGCATGGTGTGCGTGTGAACATGCAGATTACAAAACATCGACACGAAATGAACCTTTGTTAATTAATTATTACGCACATCCTAAAGCCGAACGACGATTACCAGTCTCGTTTTGTTTAGCGCTTCTTCTGAAAACTAACCACTAAAAAGTTGTTTGTTTATATTTCAAAATGTTAAAACCTCTTTTTTCTTGGATTTTGATTTGATATCCAGTCTTAAGTCTTAAGCATTTTCAACTTTAGAATGCTGAGAGGTTCAGCAAAAATGTTGGGATTAATTTCAGGATACTAAGGTTATCGTTAACCATATTACCTATAAATATTACCTGTTTAAATTTTCATATTAATACCTTTTTAAATTTAACTAATGTAGTTTTTAACTGCTTGGTCCTATAACGACTAATGTAATTTTATCACAATGGTAACAGTAAAGGGAATACATAAAAATAACATGAACACACACAAACATTCGTGTCGGGGGCGAGATTCGAACCCGCGACCCTTTTGAGCCGAGGTGGCAACGGCTCATTAGTTTTAGCGACCTCAGAGATCCAGACTGGCTATTATTAGCGTTATTGCAGCAAAACATAATATTCAACACAATTCTAAAAAAAAAAAAAATAGTTTCTTATGAAAATGTATTTATTAATACTTTCTATTCAGTATTTTAAAATTCAATTGGAACTTTGTTGCCATTAAGTAAATTTCAAAGTATGATTTTTGAATACGAGACTGTCAATTAATTTAAAAAACTGGAATAAAATTTTTTGTCGACTTGAAATGAAAAAATTGGCATGGTCTCTCCTCGTATGCCTCCCCTTTTTGGCGTTCAGATTCCCAAGGTCCGTGTCATTAGGGCATGAAGTGGATAGACGTAATAGGTGAAGGATTTGGACTGGAGAGATGGGAATCGTCTAGGGAACGCTTGCCCTTTCGATGGGGTGTTGCAGAGCGCTACCACCAGGGAGTACCAGCGACGTGTCGCCACTCACTCTAACGCGCTAGTGATCTGTCTTTGTTCCACTGACAGTGAAACACCGACGAGTCAATATTGAGAAGCGCAGACATACTATAATGTTAGCGATAATGTACAAACATACTGAATGATGTATTGAGGTTTAAAGGAAAGACAACACCAAGAGAGCGAGCGAGGAAAAAGAACAGAATGTAGCAGGCGAGAAGAAGTAATGAAAGAGAGAATAATGTAGGAATATATAAAAAATGCACACAGAAAGAAACAACCCATATTTACAACAAATCTCTCTACGTTAAAATCGAGTAGGTTTTAGAAGAGTAAGATAACATTTAGGAGAATCAGATTCAAATTTTCTTGTAGGGCAATTCCAAGAACTGAGTAACGTACGTTCATGTTTTATGCACATTGTTAAATAGCATATTTTACATTAATTGTTTTCTTTCTTTTGCAGGTAAAGCCGCCTATAATATGCTTTTAAAGAAGATTGACTTGTTGGGTAATGTAATATTCATACTATTTTGAAATCATTTTAATTTTTTATCTTTATAATGTTTATATTTTTCTTATTTTATAAGTCAGATCATTGTGACGTCTACAATTTATATAAACAAGGATTGTCGAAAGCAGTAAAAACGAAACAGCTTTTTTCATTAATTTCCAGTTCTCAAAAATGATCTCATTTTCAAATATGGTTTCGGCCAACATGAGTATCTCTTTATTTACAATGTGGTTTTAATCCAAGATTCTAGGCTACATTTTGAAACATGATAATACAACGCAACCACAATAATAAAGCGTTCACCTCACTCGTCCACATATTCTATTGTATATTCGTATTATTTGAATTCATACTATCAAATGAATGTAACGTATTCTGGTGTTTCTTACAAGGAAGACGTTTGGGTTTTATGAATGCTCAGTTCCGAATGACAAATTTGAATAGATATAACCTCCTGATGAAAAATAAGTATCGGCAATATATTAGAACTCGAATGTTGGAGTTATAGTAATGGGAAAAACAGAACGACCACAGTTGTAGCAAACAAGTCGGAGTCCTAATTCATTTTATTTAGGATGTACCGATCTACAGGTTAAGAAAGATTCTTCTTGTCTATAAATTAAAGAACATGTACATTTTTCTGGATCAACGACAATATCTGTGTTCTATTGACTTTTTTTTTTACATAGCCATGAGTCAACTTTCTGAGAAAATCCGCCTCGAAAAGTAGTAGTTGATTATCGGTTCCTGTCAAAACCGGCATCTGAAAAAGTGATGAGTCGTCAATTTATAACCTACAATTGGTTCACATTTTTTAATTTAATGTTCGCTCCTTTCACAGACATTCATTTTTTTCACCTCAATTGCGGCCACAAATAAGAACTTTAATCTCATCCTGGGAGACGTCAGATACAAAATGCGCATGCCTACCGCTCGAATATCAATGAACAGGAGAGGACATATGTGCAAGATGCAAGTACAAACTCTTTTACATCGCCAGTTGTGTTTAGTTGGATTTAGTTAGCATAGATTGTCTCTTGACTTTCTTGTACTTATTTCTCTGCTTCTCAGTTAACTTAAAAATTTCCAAACAAGGGTATTACAAACAGCAATGCAAGATAGGTACAGATATATAGTGACGTATGATTAGAAAAAATGGAGAATGATCAAGTCCATTCACTGCCGGCGTGTGAAAAAGTTTTCCACGATGTTATTGCAAATGAGGAAAATCGATTACTTTGAAGATTTTCGTGATACCAGGCGTGGTTCCTGTCAGTAGTAAATATGGCTTCTTCGCAGTTCGCTCAGTCGTATGTTTCAAGATAGCAGGTTAATAAAATTAATTTTACGCTAGCGACTTTCAGTAAATTTGTTGCTGGACAAAATCAAACCAACTGGCTTTCCAAAAAGTAGCACGCACACAGTTCGAAAACCTATAATCAAATACTGTAGTATAACATTGCAATAAATTTAATATTTTAACAAAAAGGCTTCCCAAACACTGCAAGAACACAGTAAGTACAGTACATTAATTCTTTAAATACCAAGAATATAAAAAAATTGCTGTTCCCTTGCGCAGAATAGCGCGAATTATAACTATTTAATTGTGAGTGGACTCTCCCTTGAAACCTTTCTAATCCATGGGATCCGTGACGTAAATTGTGTCGAAATCAGTGATCCACTTTATATGAGAATTCATTCGCTACACGCAGTATGATAATAGGCGAAATAATACAAACAAATATTTGCATACTTAAGTAAAGATTGACACGTTTCATTGTTTTTGAATTTTTCCCGAGTTCCTGGAAACCAAACAAAACCATTTGCACCTCTCAAACGGCGAGAGAGCGTTTACTTTTCTTTACATTCTGCGCCCATTGGAAATTAGTAAAATGGATGTTTCGGTGTGTTTCCCAGTTTCTGTGCATCTAACTAAACAATAGATACGTCTCATGTGGCCCGAGGATGAATAGTTTTCTGCGCGAATAGCGAATTTCTATTTATGTTTAGCCATTGTACGTCTTTGGCATCCGACGCCGTTATATCTTGGGATTCCTACTCGGTCACCCAACCAGGAACCCGCGACGACTCAAGTTCGCTTAACTTTCGTGACTTCACGTTGTTAACGAATTCGGCTCGCGACGCAGCTTTTGCGGTCGTGACCTTTCAGTAGAAGCACTCCAGCGTTCGCCAGGATAACCGAGGGAAACCACGAAAACTCCAGTCAAAATGGTCGGCAAAGGGATGGAACCCGGGCCTCCCGAATGCGAGTCAGCGCGCTACGCCTTTTCTCTCGGTACATTGTACATTAGTATTATATAAAATATAATCGGCACAATTATGCAATCCGCCAGCCAGAGCAGCCTAGGCAAGTGCCACCCAGAAATCTGAACGATTTTCCGTTTACTTGCATTCTTCAGTGAAAATCTAATCTGTTTAATTTTTTTGTTGGTTTTATTCCCGATATCCTGTGCACCTAAAAAAAATTCTTTGATACGTCTCACATGAACGCTTAGTTTTTTCTCAATTTTTGGAGCATTCATCAGTAATATAAATATAACGAACAAATCTAGTAATGATGTAGACGAACAAATCTAATGGTGGGGCAAGCGAGTAATTACGCCATTTTAAATAATTTGTGCAAACGCTCTGTGCATTTATACAACATTCAAACGTATGTGTAAAAATGATTGAATTTTATATTTTCGTAATAAATAACAACCATTTTTCAGCGGCAACAATGGTGTTTTCGTGTATGTAAAAAGACGAATATTGGAACTGAAAATGGGAAGGAGTTCTAAGCAAAGCCAAATTATGAGCACTTTAATAATAATAATAATAATAATAATAATAATAATAATAATAGTAATAGTAATAATAATAATAACTGGGAAAAGGTACACCAAAATTAATTTTAAAATAAATTATAACATTTGAAATTTTAAAAAGTAATATTAAAATTTTTACATATTGAGGAACTGTTATATATGATTTGATTTAAAAATTATTGGGATCCACTATTCATCGAGACCTTAAGTACGTACTTTGCTTATGCCTAATACCACCCCAGCAAATGAGTCACTTGTATAATATATGAAATTAATAAGTTAATTTTTATGCTAGTTTCATTTTTGTAATAAGTTTTTAATCTCAGAGTAAGTAATTATTACTAAATAAATGAGTACATTTGTTTTGAAATAATACATCACGGGTTTCATAATAAACATGTTTTTTAAATGTATTTAATGAACAACTTTCCTCTTTAATTGCATTCCATTTAGAAAACTTCGTTATTGTAATTACGAACACTCACAGAATCCACTTAACTATATCGAATGTGTGCACTTGTTCCTACGTGCTAGTTTTCAAATAGTCCTAATACGTTAGCCCCGACGTTGCAGCGACCATTTGCGCCAGTGGCCGTTGCAGCGTTGAAGGCGAACGGGGCGCGTCGCATCGACAGGGCCCTCCCTCATTTTCCGCGCGCGTCGACGCGCACATATTTCTTGCCGGCCGTGCGTCAAAATTATCCCCGGGCGCGCCGTGGAGATGAACCCATTAGGGCGGGACGCAGGCCGCTCCGCGCTCGTGCCCGTGCGGTGGCCGGTAGACAGCAGGAGCGGAGCCGGTGGCGACTGCCGGCACGGCCAGCCAGATGGCGCACGACGCCGGGCCACCACCGCCACAGCCCCCCCCCCCCCCCCCCCCCCCCCCCCCCCCCCCCCCCCCCCCCCCCCCCCCCCCCCCGCCGCCCCCGCCGCCCCCGCCGCCCCGCCGCCCCCGCCGCCCCCGCCCCCGCCGCCCCGCCGCCCCCCGCCGCCCCCGCCACCCCGCCGCCCCCTGCCGCCCCGCCGCCCCCGCCGCCCCCGCCGCCCCGCCGCCCCGCCGCCCCCGCCCCCTGCCGCCCCCGCCGCCCCGCCGCCCCGCCGCCCCCCGCCCCCGCCGCCCCCGCCGCCCCCGCCGCCCCCGCCGCCCCCGCCGCCCCTGCCGCCCCCGCCGCCCCGCCGCCCCCGCCCCGCCGCCCCTCGCCGCCCCCGCCGCCAACACCGCCGCCGCCAACACCGCCGCCGCCACCGCCGCCACCGCCGCCGCCGCCACCGCCGTCACCGCCGCCACCGCCGCCACCGCCGTCGTCACCGCCGCCGGGGACGGCGGTGTTGTCGGGGTTGTGGACGTGGACGAAGCGCTGTCCACTTGCCAACGTTGCGGCAAAACGCAACGCTGACGTGACTGGTTGTCGCGCTCACACGGCCCGAGTCGCCCAATCGTTTTTCCACTGACCTGAACCTGGGCCGGATTTCCCATTACATCCACCCGTCAGTTTGGTAACATCCTGTGCACTTTTCACTCCGTATGCATTTTTGCTTTTCACTCAACGTATACTAATATGTTATTTTACTAACTTTGATTTTTATTTATGCAACTTGTTTTTTTACATAAATAACTGATAATAATTATAATAAAAATTAAAATTAATTTTAAAGATAAATAACCTACACATTAAAATTTCTGTAGATAACTTTAAACAAACTATATTAATATAGTATGTAATAATTCATCATGACGCGTGACAAAGAGTTATCGAAATGGATGCTATTCATATTACAAGTTTACGGTTCTTAAAAGATGAAAGACATTATGCTTTCAATTTGTCTCTATGACAGTTATCATTTCAGAAAATTTTAGGAACCTTCTTTAAACGTTTAATGAGTGGAGATTCACAGAAATTCGTGTGTATATTTAAATGCTAATCCTAGGTCTCTTTTTTCCTTATTTATAAGCTAGAGGTTTAATTATTTCCCCAAAACTGTCTTGGTTTAAACTTTTGACAGAAATTTAAATCCTTTTATCGCGCACATTTGTAAGCCCATTTCATTTTCGATCATACAAATTCGCGCGACTCAAGATTCTGTGTTTGTTCTGACGTATGGCTCTCTTGAATGATGATACCTTGTACCTGCACGACCTGGTATAGTTTCAGGGTATTGGAAATTAAATCTGAGTGTTTCTTCAAAGAAACTTCACCAACCCATAGTTTCTAATGAAAACTTTATGTTGAGAAATTACATTAGCATACTTCATCTCCAATATACTTCATACAATCTCACCATCCCAAATAATATTGATGAAATGTGTATTTTTTCGTACCTTAAAATGTTAATACATTTTTTGATGAAATTGGGCAGTATTAAATTATAGTGTCGCAAAAATGAAAAACAAGACATGAAACATGCCGACATTTTCGTATTATCAGTTTCAGTGTTCGTCAAATATATTCCGACGCGGACACCGACCTCTTTGGAAAATGTTAAGTAGGCTTTTCATGAAGAGTGCTGATGTATAGAATGTTCCTGCTCAAAATTAGCAGTCTTGACACAAGTCTACTTGGCTTGTGAGCGATGTGTCCGCGCACACATTCCGCTTGGAGTTCATTTCCCTGAGATGCATTTTACGCAAGCGTACTAATTCATCATGACTTAGTGTATGGAACCGCGTCCACACGTTCTACCAGTATGAAGCATGATGAGATGGTGACAGATGCAAGGCACTGGAATCTTTTGTTACGTGGATTCTTGAAGCACAGTTTTTTTTCTGTAGAAAAAAAGGAACTCCACAAAAATTTTGATGTTTAAAGAAAATGAAGAATGATTCATGACCTGTCACTTATTTGGATCAGCAGGACTTCAAAGTTCTTTTCTTGTCTTATACTATATAACGGTTGCAACAGTCTGTCATTGGTAGGTAAAATGACACTGATTTGGGGATATTCTTCACTAAAGACTATAGTTTACAATCAATATCGAAGATATTAAAAGCGTTTTTTTACAAATACATTTTCTACGAAAATTCAGTTTGCTTTTCACTCAGATTCAGAAAAATGTTGGTAATCAGTGTGTCAAATAAGTCGCTTTTAAAAAATGCCCTATATTAGTTAAATAAAGAAATAAGTTAAAATAATATATTCTTAGTAGTAAAACTTTCATAAATATAGTTCATAAGGCAACCGGTATATCGACAAAATACTACGTGTTTTGCCGCGAAATAAACAGCTCTGCTCAGATTAAAATGTTCTCTGCAACATGATAATTTTTTAAATGTCACTTTCCTTGTGCAGAAATGATATGATTTGTTTAACAAGTCGCTTACAGTATTTTTCCTGGCGAAATATCTATGTTGCTGTTCTCAGAGAGAGAGAGAGAGAGAGAGAGAGAGAGAGAGAGAGAGAGAAGGGGGAGGGGAAAGAGAGAAAGAGAAAAAAGAGAGAGAGAGAGCGAGAGCGAGAGAGAGATAACGTGTCGCGTAACATTATTTTCTCTTCACATCTTAGTTATTTTTGCGAGAATTTAAAATCAAACTGCTCCTGGTGTGCATTCTGCGAAATTTCATTGCATTTTACAAAATTCTGCGAAATTAGCTTCTGATGTTTTTTTAAGCCATTCAACATTATTTTTTCCAAAGTGAGGTTCAGTATTCTTAATTTAACAGTGCTTCATGTTGAAACAAGAGCGAGTTATAAAACTTGCTGCCTTGGCCGAACTACTCGTCAACGCTCTCGGTTTGCGACCACCGGGGCGGGGCGCGGCGCGGGGCGGCACGGCCACCAGGGCTGGGCGATAGTGTTTGCTTAATTACCGCGATGCCACAGACATGCAGCTCGCGTTGCCAAGGACGCTGCTTTTTGCTGCGAGCGCCGCCGAGCTCGCGGCTGCGGAGGCGACTGCACTGTTCCGCGCGTTGGCTTTGCTGCGATGGAAGGAACCTGCACGGCGCAGATAGCAGCCAGCGGTTGCAGTATCTCTCTCATCCTCTCCCAAAGATAAATCGACGCTAAAACGCTACAAAACCTGAATAACAAAAACAACGCTCTCGTCCTATTTTCTTTATTAGATTTATTGAACTTTTTAAGAAAGTTGTGTTAAGTAGCATTACTATACCAATCGGAAGGAATCTTCCATGATATATTTCTCACTACCTGACTTTAGCTGAAACGGTGATGTTGACAATGCAATGACTCTGATCGGGAGGTCCTAGTGTTTGAGTCCCGATAACGACGGATTTTCGATAGTCACTGTCCGATGAAGAATTCAAGTGACCAACTGCTCTGATATGTATTTCCATCGTTTCTTCCATTAATGCCGGAGCAGAAGCTACACAATTGCCCTATGGACCGCTCCGAGTCTTTTCTTTCTCAGCCTAATCCCCTGCTTTCCCCTAACACACACAGTTACCGACACTACATTACAATACATCTAGGGGAGCTTAGAGCTTATCCCGGCAGGGGGGTGCCCGCGGGTGGACGTACCTCAAAGAGGGAAACACCGGCAACCCCGGAAACCAACGCGTTTATCTGTCGAATTCTAGAGGGCAAGGAATACTGTCATCTCCCGAAATATAACATTTACTGTACTAACCGGAATAATGATCATAGCAGTTGACGTGCCAGAAAACAAAATAATACATCTGCCAAACTACTTCACGTGAATAAAATAAAATGTAAGGAAGAGGAAGTGAAGTCTAGATATTCAAGTGAATTTTCAATGTAATCGTGAATTCGTCTAAACTGTTCAGGTTAGTTGCTCAAGTAAGCTAACACACAAGTAAAGCTATCAAACACAAAAACACGTATTTATGATCTGTATGGAGAAATGTAGATATTAAAATTCAGGACATCTAGGATTAAAATGTTATGATATTGAGAAAAAAATTATCTGCAAAAGTCATCCAAAACTGCTATTCCAAAAAGAGTATCCTGAATATTGTTAATCTTGCTATAATATTTAGTAATATATAAAGTTTGGATAAAAAATCACTTGAATCTGCATACTTCACAAGATTTGAAACATTGCAAACGCTTTAAACTGAACTAGAAAACTCATGATGAACCCCCTTCTCTCCAATTACCAACTCATTCACCGCAGAGGTGAAAGGCGGTTCCGAGGGGATTAAATGCCTCCGCGCCCCGCTCCTCCCGTGGGTGGAGACGTGCGCGCGAGTCGATTCGCAAGTTCCGCGGAACGTGCGATAATCCCAGTGGCGGAGCGGCTCGGCCTTTAGGCGACCCCGCGGATCACTCCCCTCCCCCGGCGTTGCACGCGAAAATAGCCCGGAAAACAAACAACAAAAACGCATTCACCAAATCACCTATCTGTCGTTCCACCGAACTACACGCTCATCTGCCTGCCCCTCCAAATCCAATCCGCCAACATCCTCTTTCCTTCTCCTCCAGTTTCTTTCTTTCCTCCCGACCCTCCGCCTCTTTCTACTCCAGTTACCCTTACAGCGTCTCGTTTTTCTCTTGCCCCTCTCGGCCCTCCCACCTTACTTGTCCGCACGTTCCTCTTTCACACATTTGTCAAATTTCGCAATCGCCCCGGCCACGTACGCAGCCATTTAACTACCCGTCCTTACTATTGACCTCTCCCATTGCACTTTCGCCCCCTGTGTCTCTTGCCCCTGTAGCTTCCCACTCTCGTTTTCCCCCTTTTGTTTACCGCACTGACAAATTCCTTCATAAGTGTGTATACCCTCCTACGTACTTTCCCAGTTACTCTTCAACTAACTAATCTCATATAATCCTGCCCATCTACTCGCTCAACCACTCATCTACCATGCCACGAACTAATAACCATCGCGCTCACGCATACGCACACTGACACACACACATACGCACACACATGCACATACACATAAGGGTACACGCACGCCCACACACACATAAAATTTTGACTTCCAACCCATAATTTCAGCCTACCCAACTTACATACACACGCACTCCCTTTGAGTCTCTCACTGCCTCTCTCTCCCACACAGCCCCACCCACCCGCTCAGACTGTCTCCCCTTCGTCGGCTGGCGCGTCCTGCCCACCCACGCGGATCCCACGAAGCAACGCCTCCGCAACACCGCCCTGAAATCGGATCCATCGGCCCCGCCCCTCCCGCGCCCAAATCCCCTCGCGCCCCGGCGCCGCACGGCGACGTGCCCCGCGCGCTAAGCCCCAGCCAGGCCGCGCCACGCCACACCGCGCCACGCCGCGCGCAAGTTAGGAATAATTTGTAGGGGCCAGCTTAGCTGTCAATTGGACAAATTGCACTCTAGGGTTAAAACTTTCTCAATGTCTTAGGCCTAATCACAAAATTTGTAAGTAGGAAATTGCAAAATCTGTAACCAAATTGCTAACTATTTAGTACAAAACACAAAACGATACGAATACACGATAACTAAATACAAGATACTAAACGAGTGAGTCTAGATATTTTGAAACGCTGACAGAAGTTACTTTACCACATCAGGTGTGGCAGAGGTGCAAAGGACGAGTGGCCGCGCTCTGCGACAGGCTTTTCTCTTACTAGAGGGCATCGATTCACTTCCAAAGCGCTACTTGCATTACATACTCGATATGGAATTTAGAATGCAAATGCGAATAAAATGTACAACCGCGAGATTATCTGCCAACTGGGGGAGTTGCGTGCTGCGATTAAAACTTTTTTCTGCTTCTTTTGAATAATCACAAAATTTGTAACTACAAAATGACAAAATTTATAACCTTTGTAACAATTTTTGAACCAAACCTAAAATTCATTTTAACAAGACTAAACGACTGAGCGTAAATATTTTGAAACGGTGACTGAAACTCCTTTACAAAGACAGGGGAGGGGGAAGTGAAATATGTGGAACACGTGTGGCTACGCTCAACGCCAAGTACGTGTTTTACTGGAGGGCAGGTCTATACTTCCAAAGTACTAATTGCATTACACTCCTGGTTCATTAAGTAGAAAATCCGCGTCCCGCAAGTTACGAATAATTTATAGTGGCCAGATTATTTGTTGATTGGGCAAGTTGCACTTTGGGGTTAAAACTTTTTGTGTCTCAGGTCTAATCACAGAATTTACAAATTGAGTAGTAGTGAACACTATAATCAATGGTGGATCCGTTAAATCAAATTTTAGAATGTTGGTACCAATAATAATCACCATTCAATTGGTTGGTTACTGTACTGGTCCATATCAGGGGCTCCAGTGCAAATATTGCACCTCTTGTCATATACACCAAAGAGCTGCAGCGTGGTGATTTTTCAACTTTTTTTCTTTTTTTCTGTGGCGTAATGTAACTCACCTTAATTCATCAGATAACATTTTGTTGAAAAGTAAATCACTTTTGAGGTTTTAATTTGACTGACCCTAGGACTAATATACAAATTGAAGAGATTCTGATAGAATCAGTTCGTTTAACTGTGTTGGTGTCTATGCAGATGGTCGATAAATATGTGTGTTGGCTCTGCTGCGATTCGAATAAATCTAAAACTGATATAATCGGCGGCAAAGGTAAGATGTATATAATCTCATATTTCTGTAACTGTTTTGTTAAATATACACGACTATTCCATTATAATGCAATTATACGACATCACAATTCCAATCATAATACCATAATAATTATCATTTTATCCAATCAAAAGACCCAAAACTCCCTTCTTCATTCTCCATGATTGATGAGCATTTCTGCACACCCTATTTTATATTATGGCACGAAGCGGTTCTGTAACTCTCTAACGGGAACTCCTTTTTTTATACCCATCTCCACATACACAACCTTTTACAACGTGAGTTCCATTGCTAACCTCGTTTTAGGCGACCAAGACTATTCGTTACGTGTTTTAGCTGTTTGTAAAACAAAACCCCCAGCGGCGGCGTTTAATGTTGCATGGGGTGCGCCCCGCTGCCTCGCGCTGCCTTTGTCGCCGCAGCGCTGGCGACCGCCGCCGCGCGGTTTCGCCTTTGCCTAATCTGCCATCCGCCACGCCAGGCGCCGATTAGCGGCGGTGCGGTTTTATTACTCGCCCTCTGACGTTCAGCGCGATGGTCCACGTGTTCAGTGGGCGGAGTGGGAAAAGTAGGCGTGTTCATCGAGTATTCCGAGACATTTTGTATTGTGCTGTGAATATTGCTGATCTAATTTGATAATCTATCTATTGAATTTGGTTTTTTCATTTATATTGTAATGTTATCCATTAGTTTTCATATTATGAAGATACACTTAGTGAACATTGTATTAAAATACAGTAAAATTCAATTAACTGCTATGTAATTCTCTTAACGCGTTTATTGTGTCAGAGCATGTAATAATATTTCGAGTTTTCACAGAGTCAAATATGTGCTTTATTGGAAATGATAAAACAATGGTATTAATAATAATGTAGTGATTTTTTTAATTTCTCGTGGCGCTGTAATAAAGTTGGTTTTGGTCTGTCATCCGTGTACATGTAATACTTTCGGAGTATTACTTTGAAACCTGTTTACGTCCAAGAACATTGGAGGATAAAAAATAGGATTATGTGAATGAATAAATTGCAACTGAAAATTTATCATTTATATAACATGATGCAGACTTAGAAGTTAAGATTTGTAAATTTATGTATTATCTATTGCTTATTACTAGAGTTAAGGGTACAAATATGAACATCTTCGAAGATACTTTACATTTTCGGAACTGTAAAATTGCTAAAAGAATACAAGAAATTGATACCAACGACCTAAGTAAACTACTGTAAACTATTATTCTGAAAAGGGTATATCTTTGCAATAATTTATTCTTAAATGGATATTGTCTTGGGTACTGCGATATGAATTTCTTCAGATTTTTTCAGATATACGCGACTTAGCATAATCTCGTATTTTTAAAAATGAATCGTTAAACGTCTTTGAGATAAAAAAAATTGGCATAATTTCGAACAATAATTTACATTTAACTTCTTAAATAATTTTTATAAACATGTTTTAAAAAGTAGCATTCATTAGTCTACATTATCTTTTGGCCAATTGAAAACCTCGCAGGTATACTACATTTAGTCGTTGATGCAAAAAAGAGCAATATTATCTTAAACTAGTTTTATCAACCAGAGATTCACGAAATGTCCATGAGGTTAAAGGCATCCGCGAGGGATGTGTTGTCCACTGAGGATCGTCGGCTTTCCTTTTTTAGAAAGAGGTCGCGTACGACGTGGCGACAAGGTTCGACGTAACGATTAGCAGGTGTCGCCTTTGACATTTGGGCTCCTCGCTGCTCAAGTGCTGCAGCGTCCGTCTAACAACAAAATGCCAAAGAAAGGTCGCGAGCTTTCGAGAGCTGCTGTCTTAGATAACACCTCATTTCTTCGCGCGTTGTGCTGTTACAACCAGAGGCGGCGTACGTGTTGGCTATTTCGCGACAGGAGTTCCAACTCCCCTAGAGGTCATTACTTTGGCAATCTCGTAAGTTCCATTGAAGAAAGGGCAGACATTATCTTTACTGAATCACTATTAGTGCAAGATGATGTGATTAAAGTGATGACTAAGTCAAATGAAAGATAATTGTTTTGTTGAAACTGAGAAAATACTATCAACATGCGTGTTAAGTACTTCTTAGTACATACTACATGTAGCAAGAGAGACAGTGACTAATCATAATTTTTCTTCTGGTGATAACTAACATTTCGCCAACATTCATAATTTTATTTTGGCACGTTTTCTTCTCAATGAGATATAAATGTCTTTGATGTCATTTATTTCCAGAATTCATTAGACGGTAAAACTGTACCGTGTATACCGGACTTAAAACAATTTAGAGGTGAATAATTGAAATACTTTCACTATTTGTCACACAGTTTGTCTGTCTACTTCTTATGGGGGAAAAGTTTATTTTTTCTAATGCACATTCACACTTTTTACTTCCAGTTTCGTCTTTCCTTTGACAAACGCTACAGAAAGCTGGCTATTCCTGGCGCAGTACGCGTGTATCTAATTAATAGTACAATACGACCGCTATCTTCGGGTAATATCGGCGCAGTGATTGAAGTGAAAGCAAAAACATCAATTAGGGCTTGTCGCAGAACGCCAATCAAAACGCTCCAGTCGCCTGGGCTTTAATTATCGCGCGTCAAACGAGCTCTGCCTGCGCGCCGGGCGCTACGCCGGGCCGCGCCGCTGTCTCTTTATGTCGCTTCCGCCCCCGCCGGCCTCTGGGAGCCGCAACCGGGCGTGATCCACCTGGCGCGTGAGGCGGCTGGCGCGATATTGGCCCGCGTGGGGTGCTGGATGCGATAGAAACTTGTAATTAGAAAAAAAATCAACTAAAGGCGTGCCATGTGGGGTTTGGAGCGGCGGAGGCATTCATAGAGGGATGTGTGTGTTGTAAATGTGTTTTTATTAAGCGTTTCTTCTCTAGTCCCGCGAGTGGTTCATGGAAAGCGTGCTGGATTTCTGTGAGGGTGTACGGGGTTAGATTCCCGGTCAGGGCAAAAATGAAGATGTAGCTTTGTAATGCAAATCCTCTGTTTCTGTAGATCCGTGACGAAATAAAAAGGTCATGCAGGCCAAGTATGATACGGTGATGGCAATACGTCATGCTCGCCACATATCCCCCTTAACCCCAGGCGTGGATAGTAAATGAAAACAGGG
Organism: Teleogryllus occipitalis; assembly: GCA_011170035.1. Taxonomy (NCBI): domain Eukaryota; kingdom Metazoa; phylum Arthropoda; class Insecta; order Orthoptera; family Gryllidae; genus Teleogryllus; species Teleogryllus occipitalis. The sequence goes on from BLKR01009138.1 coordinate 50,538, forward strand.
TCCAGGTCTGCCCTGCTAGCTGGTTAAAGTCGAATTAATCCGATCCCAAATGACAAATACCTACGGAAGTTTCTTCTCTGTACGTTTTATTGTGCTTTTGTCTTCGTTGGCACGATATTGAGTTTGATTTAATATGATGCACTATACTACAATGCCGGATGCGATAGCTGGCGAACGAACAACTTTAGCGGAGAATGTGAAGAGATTCTAGGTTCAAGAGCGTCGGCGGTTAAGTAGCTGAGACAAGGTTTATCACAGACTGGCTGTAGTTCGGCTGCTCACATCTGTCATTTCCGTGAATTGCAAGCGCTGCCGAAGTAGACCTGAGACAACAGGCTATTGACCCCGCGCGGGAGCTCTTTCTCTTTCCTTTACTATCTCACGTATTAAGCGGAGAGGCCGGACTGTTCACCCATCTGCATGTTCTACAATTCTAGATTATTCCGAAATATTTCTTCATAAGTATCAGTTCACCCATATATGTAACAATATTTGAATTATTTTCTAATAATAATACAAGTATACTGAAAAGTATAATGTTGCAAGACACATACTAGTGACTCGCAACATTAAACTTTTTAAAATTCTTATCAAGTGTGATGTTACATTTTTACAAATATGAGTCAAAACAGAATTATAATAAAAATTTGAAGAATTTTGAAGAAAAAGAAATTTTGAATAAAGAATAATATGAAAGTGATCCCCTTCCCACGATGAAGAACTCTTCAATCATTCCTCTTTAGCTCCAAGTCCTGCGCCTCACCCCGCCATGAGAGAAAGGGCAACGCCGTTCTGAAGCTCGTCAGCCCGTGTCCTTAGGCGATGTATGATTCCAGCTTGTCACTTGAAGAGGTCATTTCTTCCCATCGACTTGTAGAGTAATCTTCTTCTTCTTCTTCTTCTTCTTCTTCTTGGATTTAGGCCTTAAGGCTTGTTTCCACATCAAGAGAGCGAGTCTCTCCATCTTGTTAACGGGCGGCCAATGATTGATTGATTGATTTTTTCGTGTTTCCGGGCAAGTCAACTGCTTTGCTCATTATTCCCGTTAGTATAGTGCATGCTTTTTCTCGGGAGATGGCGGTGATCATCCCCTGCTGGATGGCGAGATCCGGGGCCGACCTACCGTCGGCTAGTGGGGTTTCCCCCTAACCAGGACTCTCCCATCAGCGGGGCTCCGCCCCAGCCGGGACAAGCTCTAAGCTCCCGACCGGTCTCCCGGAATATGTGGTAGTGTAGTGCATGTTAGTGTAAGTGTGTGTGTAAGGGGAGAGGTTACGACAAGGAAGAGGAAGGACAGATCGCGCGCGGTCCGTGGCCCGTTTAGTAGGGTACTGCTCCGGCATTCGCCTGGTGTTGATCGGAGAAACCACGGAAAAATACCGATCAGAGCAGCCGGCCTCTAGAATTCTCCTCCAGACAGCGACTGAATTCGACCTAGCTGAAAAGTTAGTGTCGAAAATCCTGCCGCCGTCAAGACTCGAACGTAGGACCTCCCGGTGAGGGGCGCTGCAGTGACACCAGTTGATGCACTGAGCTACCGCTCACGGTTTAACGGGCGGCCAACATTTCTAGACTCCAGAGTAATAACCTATTGATAAATTATCGTTGACCCTCTGACTTTCCCGAATACGGAAAGGATTCGCCGGGATAGCCGAAGTCTCTAACGCTGAGGAGCCTTAGCTACCTCTTACCTGAAGGTAGCGAGTTCGAATCCCGCCCGGGACATGGATACTTGCGTGTGTGCGGTTACCGTTACCCCCAATGTTACTTACACAGGTCACTGTATGACTATAGTAGTAAAAAAGCGACCTTAAATATGTAAAAAGGTGCGAATTTTTAAATTACTATTTCATGTGAATGAATTGATGATTGTTCTACATTCCCCAATCAACACGCTGAAAGCTACGCCCTTGAAGGCACTAAATTCCGCACAATATTCCTATTTTCTAAACCCGGAGGTGTTATATCTCCTACCAAACCTTCCTATTACTAAAGCCTTTCCGCTTCGCACTCGTACAAGGGGCGTGTGAGTACCGCCCTGCATTCCTGTTCCGCTGACAGCGCGGAGAAAAACAACAGTCGCCGGCGCACGGTCCCACTCGCAGTCAACACGCGCCTGTGTGGCACCGCTGCGTGTCCAAGGGCACCCGATCGCCCCCTCAAAGGGCGCGCGCCGTCGCCGCGCGCAGTTTCAGCGCCGCGCACACAAAGGCGCTGCCGGCACCCCGCAGCCTCTGCCGCTCGATGCTCCAACCCACCCCAAACGCGCGCACGGGCAAAACATAAACAGTTTTATCAATGAATATCCCTTCTAGAAATTTCGAATAACTAGAAGCTAAAAAATTAATATTTTCGTACATTTTAGATAAAAAAAATCGGTATTCCGATAGACAACGTTGAATTAATTACAGCAACATAGTGGAATGAAATTTTAAATTCTATGTTGTCAAATATTATTTTTTTTACCTTTTAATGAACGTTGTTGCTTGATATTGCCTTCAGTGCCGAGTTAGATATACTCTACATAACGTGCCTGAATCGAGAGGATCGTGCTTACGAGGAAAATATGAAAAATTTGAATGACGCTACACTTTCTCTTCTGGAGGGATTTTGAGAGGGAATCATGAAAGGGAATTTTGAGAGAGAAATATGAAAAGACAGATGAAAATCAATATAGTGTTACAAACCGAGAGAATTTAATATCTAGTTGAGTAGTAAATAAGGAAATCTGAATGATTAAAATTGTTTAAAAAATAAATCATTTGATCATTTATAATATCATACGTATTCGTGTTTTCTCAAATGTATTTTCAAAATGAAACAAGACTGGCCTAGCATAGGAAGAAAACTTTTATAATAATCACATTTTTGGATGCTAATAACTATGAAAAATTATGTATAGAGTTGTTTAAAAACTATAAAATTTTAAATAATTCAGTAAAATTCAATAATTGCTTTATATTTATTTTACTCCAGGGCACGTTTATTTTGTTTAACTTTATGAAAAACAATATTTCTTACTCGCAAAATAAATAGCTCAATAAATTACAGTGCGGTTACCGTTACTAAAGCCCGGTCGCCGTCTGTAACTTCATAACTTGCTTTTAGCTCCTTTCCTGAATTGTGCGCCGCCTCATACCGTCGAACGACGGGTGAGCAGCGTTGCCATGACGACGGCGCTGTGTCCAACTCCTTAAGCCCTCTGCTCTGTCGGCCAGGCGCATAGTTCTCTCTTTTCAATATTTTATTTGTTTCGAATTAGAAGCGCTAAGCTTTAACTTAATGCCATCCAAAATTGACTATTTGTTATATTCAATTATAGAAATTTTCGCCTCGAAAGCAGAGATAAAATAAAATTTTCAGCAATTTTTTATAATTGGGTTTCGATTTTCAAATTTTTGTTTTTTGCTTTGCGACACATTATTATTATTATTATTATTATTATTATTATTATTATTATTATTATTATTATTATTATTATTATTAGAGGGAAGATATGGAATTCGACACTGATAAAGAGGACGACGTACAATAAAGGCTATAAGACAACAAAACTACAATCATAAAGAGGAAGACGGCGACTTTGACAATGACTTCAATTACAATATGTGATGGCCAGTATCATATTTATCGATATGGTTCATATGATTCATACCATTCCGATAATTTCAAAACTCTTCAATGAGCCCAAAACGTAAGCTATAAGTTTTTATTGTTTATCTTATTCATTTTAGGAGAAAGAAAATCTCTGAAAGCACAAAGGTTTCTCTTCAAGAATAGCGATATAAATAAAAATTAGAACGAGCCCTTTTAAGCAGTGAGTTATTGTTCCATAAAATAAAATCGCATGTTCGTGTAAGAAACGGGGAGGACGTGATTTGTTTACCGAGCAATTCAATAAACAATAGAGAATTCAATCGTAAACATTAACTGCGTTTGTGAATCACGACGTCGTCGTCCACGGAACTGCCAACCTTTGCGCCCCAGTTTAAAAAGCGAGCGCGGCCTTCGCGATCGGCCGACCTCGCCTTTCAAAGGTCTCGCGATCGAATACCGGCGGCGGGCGGGTCGCGGCCTTTGAGCACGTCTCCTTTTCCAGCGGCCGTCCACCGTCGCCCGCGCCGTCAGTTTCTTATCGCGGTAGAAATCGGCGGCCGCTTTCTTCCGACTTCTCAAAAGTTGCGACGAACGGACGGTGAAAGGGTTCCCCAAGGAGTCGTCCGTCCCCTAAAGACGACATTCAAAGCCGCGCTTGTCACCCGCATTGCCGTCGCGGAGATTTCGCTGCCGCGAAGGCCGGTTTTGGAAGCGGGCCCTCTCGTGGCAGTGGAACTTTCCCTTTAAAAAACTTTCGTTATCTGTGGAAACTTGTTTATCTTCGGAATGTGGGTTGTTGTGAATTTTTTTGGTTAGGTGTGAGATTAAACGTTGACCTTCGAAGATGGTCATCCAAGATAATAAATTATCAACGAAGGCTAAAGGTCGGGAACCTGTGGTACTTACCTTTCCTGATGATGGTGGTTTGGCACTTCGAAGTTACAAGGCAAGTGATGAAATGTTCCGAGAGACCGTTTCTCGCTGAACATATCGTAAGTTTCGTATTCCTGAAGACACCTACGACACCTTAAGTACGTTTCTATAATAATCTTCGGTCATGGTAGATCAAGTATTTCAAAATTATATTAGAATAATTTAAACATCTTCAAATATCAATACAATAATCGCATGCCTTTCTTATATTTATTTGGGAATGTCATTTTATATGATATTACAAAATTAACTCGAGTATTGAAAAACTGCGCTCTAATATGAATAATAATTTTATGCTTTTAAATGATTAAAATATTGCTAATGATAATTTTGTGTTTTACGTTTTCTCACAACACTTCATTAAATAAATAAAACACTTACTTTTACGTTTTTTACTGGGGTATTGTACTCTAATAATTTTAACAAAAATATATTGGTGACAACGTGTAATTGCTATGTTTCTGAATATACGTATAAAATAAACCAAAAGTTTTTGAAAATTTTGACTCTGAGATAAGCTAATATTCATTTCCTTATTGTGCCTCTTCTTTATTGTCAATTCATTTATTCCTTCCTTATTAGCCTCTTCTTTATTGTCAATTCATTTAAAAGCAAATAGTAAATTTTACGCTCCTTTCTAAATTATTCCATTTATTTTCTCTCGAGACTGGAATGTAATTATTACTGTCAATTACATGATGACTGAGAAGGTGTCAAAAAGATTCTGCGTTGCAACAATTTACTCTCTTGTTGGAGTTCCCATTAATATAGAAAGATCGCGGCCGTGATTGGAGATTTGACTGTCTCTAGGAATTGAAAGTGGAGCTATGATTAGAAGAGAGTATGCCCCCTACTCCAATCTGTTTTGTAGTGTTATTGAACTTATTGAATATAATTACCATTCATTAATCGCAACACATCATTATGAAAACCCTTATTTTAATTTCAAGATAACAATTTTAAAAATTATTTCAAAAATATCCAAGGGTTGAACTGAAATTTCTTCCTCCTTCTGAAGTACTCTATGGTTTTCACTCTGCGAGAAAATGTGGAGTATGCGGATGGTGTAGTGGGAATGGGGGTAGTGGAATGAAAGACATAAAAATCAACAGTGAAGCATGGTTCTAACATTGACTTACACGAATCCCATACGGAGTCATAATGACAAATGTACATAGGACGAGCTTTTCTTTCTCCTTACAACCTTTTTATAACATAAAAATTTCTTTGAATTTCCATCCAGTACAGCTGTCCTCTGAATTTTTCTCCGTCCTCTAATACGCTTTCCATCTATAACTCCATTGAGTGTTTCTCCCGTCAGTTTTCTTATTTGCAGTTACAGACTGCCAATCGACGTCGTTTTCGGAATGAAGTGGCCGTGACTTAATTCCCGATACCCAAAGATACAAGTCGCATACAAAGATATGTTACCTCTTGCCGTATCTTTCCAACGATAAACACTGCAGTTCCTTATTCCTTAACCGGATGAAGTGCACATTAGCCTGCACGCGGTGTCTAGGATATGTAAAGTACGTTATGTTGACGAGGAATAGCACATATTTTGTAATAAACAGGAATGAAACTGTTAGTGAGAAGCAAGGAAAGTAATTTCGTGTTCCAGTGTATATCACACTCTCTTCTATTTTCACCTAACCTTGCCTCACTTTATGTACCAAAGTTAACGCTTCTCTAGACATTTCCATGGTAGAGCGAGGAGGCTCCGGATTTCGGGATTTTTAAAAAAAAAACATGAAGTCTCTGAAACGCATAATTTATAACGCATTTTTATGCCAATATACTTATGGTGCACACACAAGACGCACATATTCGAGCAATCACTTTAATATAGTCAGCGCCTTCGAGACTAACGCCAACATTAGCCGAAAACGAATACAGCTTCCTCTAAATTGTCCAAACCGAATCAACCGGCTATATCGAGAATTCGCAACCTTAAGCTGTAACAAATACATCGGACTTACCGTAGTAACTTCAAAATTAGTCTGGTGCGAGCGATTGTGTAACCCTGGCCACGCCTTTCCTTCCCTCCCTGCTTCTGCGGGAGGTCAGGGCGGGCGGAGGTTAGCGAGTAGAAGCACTTCACTCCCGACCTGCATCTACCTCCCTTGCAAGTTTTATCGTGAACCCGATACCTGCGACGTGCTACAAGACTTTCTAACTTGCCAGCGCTCACGAAGTCCTAAACACGAAGAGGTTGAAGTTGGTGCTGCGATTAGATAGAGCTAAACCGTGATATCCTGGTACTAAACTGCGTCAATTTGCAGAAAATTCCCTATTTATTGGAGCTGGGAGGGTAATGGAGCGGAAAAGTTTAATTTGATATTTCAGGAAACGTAACGACATCTTGTGAAATCTTGTTAAAAGGCGGTAAACGGAAGTGTTAAAATCTCGGTGACGTTTTGGATAAGTGTGATGCGTGCCTATGAAAACTTCGGCGTAGTAAACTCTATATACCGAAATATAAGGGAGGAAGAGCCATTTCCTCGCCTCCTGTGCTCTAAGATGAGGCTCCACTACTTTCACACTCCAAAAGTTCTGCTTGGAGAACCTCGCTGCTAGATTACGAGGCAGTAAACTAAGCGACGATGCAGATGTGTATAGTCTGAAGTTATTTTGAGTAACTGTTAAGCTCTCTTGTTCATACGAAATTCTGTGATGATTATAGCCAAGTAATTAATTGAGTATTATTTATTTCAAGGCAATTTAAAATAGAATTTCTTTCTTTGATTCCTTTAGACGTCGAATAAAATATCTTTGCCCGAATGAATAAGCTGATACCTCGTTAAAACAAAATTTCAAAAGAGAATAACATATCTTGCTATCCTGTGGTTATTTGATGTAGTTTAGCGTGAATAAACAGACAATTAAACTTATTTTATGATAATCAGTGATCTCGACTCAGCTTATTCCCCGGCATCAAAGATATGATACGAGTATAAGTGAGCATTATACTGACTGGTGCGATAATAATTCATATATTATCACTGTCAATTAAGAATAGTTTGTTTTTCAAATCGAAGTTTTTTAGTCAGTTTGTCACTTTCATATTGCGAATAGACTGTATGTATTCACATCACACACACACACACACACACACACACACACGCGCGCGCGCGCGTGCGCACGCGCGTGCGCACGCGCGTGCGCATTCCTGAATACTAGATGCAGATGGCTTTCAACACTATTGGATCTCATACTAGCATATAGTTCGCTTTCATGCCAACAAACTTTTCTTTCAATTGTTATGTAGCGTAAGAATATTTGCAAACATAATTTTCTAATATATATATATATATATATATATATATATATATATATATATATATATATATATATATATCAATGGTTGTCACAGCTCTTTTAGGATGTTTCGTGAAATCTAAAGGAAAAAATCCTACTTCAGAGATTCTGAATCACTGCATCATAGATTTCGACTCCCTATATATCGTACCTTGATACCTCGCATGCTGGATTTCGATATCCTCCTTATCAGATCTCCATATCCTCCTAACGTGTCTCTATATCCTCCTAACGTACCACCTCTCTTACGCTGGCACTACCAAAATCGGTTACCACAAAACCACATACGCCACCATTTAGAACTATTTAATTGCTAATTACGCAAAAATTAGTTTTTTTTGCTCTTCAAATTTTTGCGTAATTAATGGTGAGCTAGCGGAAGATTACGCTGGATCTACCACAATTAGTTACCACAAAACCACATACGCCATATTGTAGAGCGATTTAATTGCTAATTAATTACGCAAAAATTAATTTAATTGCTCTTCAAACTTCCCGAGTAATTAATTAAAAACTAGCACTTCCGGTTTCCGCTGGCACTACCAAAACCGGTTACCACAAAACCACATACCCCATCTTGTAGAGCGATTTAATTGCTAATTAAATAGATACTTAGGTCGAATGCAGACACTGTGTGGAGGAGAATTCTAGCGGTCGGCTTGTCTAATAGATAGTGTTCCGTGGTTACTTCAATCACTAACAAGCGAATGCCGGAAATACCCTAACAAAAGGGCCACAGTCCGTGCGAGATATTTCCTTCCCTTTTCTTGTCCTACCCTCCCTCCTTACATAATACTTACATTTACATGCACTACACTACCACACAAGAGACAAGTCGGCAACTTCAAGCTTGTCCCAGCTGGGCGGTGCCCCGCTGGTGAGAGATACCTGGTTGTGGAAAACCTCGCTTGCCGACGGTAGCTCGGAGCCGGATCTCACCATCCAGCGGGGAAGATATCCGCCATCTCCCCGAGAAAAACATGTACTACGCTAACGGGACTAATGGCCAAAGCAGTTGACGCGCCCGTAATCACTAATCAATTAAACACTGTTTCCAGGAACTTGCTTGGTGTTTTCAGAGAAGTTCCAAGCCGTCCTCTCCCTCCGAGGTTTCCTTCATTCGCTCCTCTCTACCCCCTCCCTAGACCATTGGCGCATTCTTCTGCCCACGCGGCGTCCGGCGCCTGCTTCTGCGGGAAAAAGCGGGCGGGGGGGGGGGGCACCGGCGGCGATGCCTAGCAAAAAGCGGGCGGGCCGGCGCGATCGGCCGCTTCTAATGAATGCGCGTCTGCGGGCGACGGCGCCAAGGCCGGCCGGTCGCCCTCTCCGCCCGCGCGCCGCGCCGGGCGTGGCCGTTCTCCGGACCCCTCCCTCCCACCGCGCGGCGCGCCACGCCACGCCACGCCACGGCGAGATGCTGCCCGCGGAGCAGATCGCTTGCCGGACCGCTCTGCTCCGCGACGTGCTTCTGGGAGGGCATGTTTCGTTAATTCACTCCATATTGTAATAATTAGTCACCTCCCTATTTATTAAGTCTAAGTATATGAATAATAAGTAATAAAAATTGTAAAAATGGTTGTTCTTATGCAGTGTTTCAGATTTCTAAAATGTGTGTAAATGTTCGAGTACATTCAACGAAATACTATTAAATGTAAATTGTATTGTTAAAAGCCTTGAAACACAGAAACAAGCGGAGACATTTTATTTAACTATTAAAATTTAAGAAATGCACAACGTTTTGATCAACTCACCCTAGAGGCATAAGTCACATCGTCTTAACCCACTGCCCGCCCACGTAATTCCTATTGCTTATTCTTGCTCTGGTCGTAAACATTATTAATCGAGGAAACCAGGCGGTATTTTGTTAATATTTTAAGTCATTTACAATAAAGGCAAAGTTGGGATGGCTCAACTCGCATTAACAGTAGAGGCTGGACGGTAGAATATGTAGTCAAAGAAAGCTTCTCGGACTGTTTTATCGTTTACGAGCTTCTTATTTCGTACACTTACGTCTATACCCATACATTACAGTTCTAGGTTACAGAATGCAATATTGTATCACAATTTCCCAATGTAACTGTCCTTCTCTTAGGACTCCGACATTATTGCAACCTTCACCATTTCCGGCACATACATTAATACCGCCTGTGCGCCGCGGTGGCGCCAATTCTACCACCGTCACTACTACCACCACCACCACCACAGTCAGCAATACCACCACAACCTCCACGTCTGTTAACCCGCCATCTCCACAACCAGTCACTGGATTGCTTTCACTACAGCCATCACCATTTCCGCAACACCCTCCACACCACCCCAGCTTCTGACACATCCGCTGTCCTTTCATCGATCACAAACACCGCTTTGGCTCCTCTCATAATCTATCGTCACCGCCACCATTTATGTACCGATCGTCACCGATCCTAGACCTATCACCACTTTCATAGTTCGAGATTCCGGGCGCGTCAACTGCAAAGGTCATTACTTTCGTAAGAGTAGTGCATGTTTTTCATCGGGAGGTGGCAGTGATCTTCCCCCGCAGGATAGTGAGATCCGGCGCCGACCTACCGTCGGTTACAGGGGTTTTCTCTAGTAAGGTATCTCCCATCAGCGGGACACCGTGCCAGCCGGGACAAGCTTTAAGCTCTCGACCAGCCTCCCGGCATGTGTGGTAGTGTAGTGAATGTAAATGTGTGTAAGTAAGGGGTGAGGATAGAACAATGAAGAGGAAGGAAGGATCGCGCGCGGTCTGTGGCCCGTTTGGTAGGGTTCTGCTCCGGCCTGGCGTTGATTGGAGAAACCACAGAAAACTACCGATCAGAGCAATCGGCCGCTAGAATTCTCCTCTAGACAGCGGCTGAATTCGACCTAGTATCTAGCTAGTGTCGAAAATCCTGTCACCATCGCGACTCGAAACTAGGATCTTCGGTCAGAGGCACTGCATTGACATCAGTTGATACCCCGAGCGACCCCGTTCGGTCCCAATCCCAACAACTACGGTTCCTCCGCATCTTCTATTGCTGTTGATCCGCCGACCATTCATGATCAGTCAACCCATCTTTTCCCCTGCCGTGTTTCTCCTGCCCGCCTCCGCGTTGCCTCCTGCGGAGTCGCACGAGGTCTGAGGTCTGAGGTCTGAGGAGAAGTCTGCCTTCGCCGCCCGCGGGGCGGGGCGCGACGCGGCGCCCGCCGGGCTGCGCGGCCGCTCCGCTGTGCGGAGGTCCCCGGGGTCAATGCCGAGTGGGCGCGCGGAGGCCGCCGCGCCGGAAGGAAAACTCGATCGCCGCCCCCTTCGGCACTCCGCGACCCCGCTTGCACGCGCGCTCGGGATACGTTTGCGGTCACGTTGGAACACCCGTTGCCGCGAAGGAACTTCAGGAATGCGAATGGACTGCTGTCAATACTTCTTTCTAAGACGAGGAAGATTACTTATCCTCTATTAATGTTAAAAAGTTAGTATAAAAAGTCAGATATTTAGTACACATTATAATTGTAAAAAAATAATTTTATCATTTACAGTAAACCCTCATTTAGACGAATTCCAAGGGACCGAAATAATCGGAGTTCGTGTTATGAAAATTCGTGTTACTGAATATTATAAATGTCACTATTACCGTAATCCCTTGCCGGGACCAAAGTTTTGTTCGTGTTATGATAACGTTCGTGTTACGTTAAGAGTTCGTGCTAACTAGGCTTTTCTGAATTTTTTTCTTTTAAAATACTCAAATTACAACTGACTTATCGATTTTCGGCACTAAAAATGTGTTGAAACGGAAGTGAGCATGTTTTTTATGGTACCATAACGTGATACGTTGTATGTAAGTTTTCTGAAAGTGAATTATTTGCTCATCTATCTTCCTTAATTCAGAAATGTAATAATATATGTCTTGAGCAAGTTTGTGTGCAGTTAAAATTTCCGCCAAATGAAATAAATTATCTCTAAGAAGCCTGTTGGATATTTCTGTATTTTTGTAAATATGTAAGAAAGATTAAGAGGCTTTATTTTTCGTCTTTTCGTAGTCTTATTACTTAGTGTTGATTACACCAGAGGAAATCCTTAGTTCGACTAAAAAAATGGATTCTTTGCAAAATTTCCTTATTATCTTCTAACTAAAATAAAACGCTTGTAATACCTAATGTGGTGACTTAATGAGCGCAATTCAGTTCGATTGAAATGTTAGAGGTCTCGCATACCACATTCATTTCTTTATCAGAAAAACGTGATGACAGCTAAAAGAATAGCATTATTGCGAAATGCTGCATTGGAATCCGTTCGAAGTGAAAGTAAAATTAATTACTATAATCGCATATGTATCCATGTCAGAAATTAATGCTATGCATTCCAAGAACTGGAAGGAAAATTCCAAACTAACATTAATCAACACACGAAGATAATGGAAATAAAAACATATTCGTTATTTCTAGAATGTTCGTAAATGGTAATTGCAATTCACCTCTGCAAGGGTTTTTTCCATTTTTATTTGCATTAATAAAAGCAAAACTCAAACAAAAGATTGGAAACATTTTATAGACATCAGAACCTAATATCGGCTCCATTAAAGTCAAAATTAAACGAAACAAAGACTGGACACAGTCGTTCTGTAAGTCGACTTTTACATAAAAGAATTTCATACCTCTCTCATGACCGGTCTTGACCTTCTCGTTCGTCCTTGCTTCCACACTAAACACATTCTCCTAGCGTACTAAAGCAACGCAGAAATGTCGGTGCTCACGTCCGCTCACTGTAAGAGAGAGATTACACGCCATTTAGCAGACATCACCATCGCCAGAATTACTCTCAGCACATCCCAACCGACACTAATGCCATTATCACCATCGCCATCATCTCTCTTACAATCACCACCAGGCGTTATTACGTCCCCCAATCCTCCAATTCTCCATTAACGCCTCCAATGATCAAAAACAATATCGATGCAGACGACGCTACCGTCGCCATTAAGTGGCAACTCTATCAATTTTCTATTGTCTAATATATCTCTAATAGGCCGTTGAACACCGAGTACGAAGAAATAATACTCAGATTTCCTGAGAAAAAATATAAGGTTTATTTGATTATATAGCACCCATTTTCTTATATTTTGACTGTTGGAACCTCATGATACCAAAGTTGGAAACTTGTGTGATGATACTTAGATTTCCTGAGAAATAAATTAATGATTTAGGCGATGATACGGGATGCACGATGGTAGGTGCATTTCTGCAATACGGTACAATAAACTGGAAAAAATATCCGTAATTTACACGGCTTTTGAACCCTCATCCCTGAGACGGTGGCATTTTCTTCCATATCCACCTTGATTAATCAGGTCCATGGGCCATCCAACACCGCGACAGAAAAATACTGGTATCGCCGCCATCACCTCCTCCAAACCTATCGTCCACAGCCTCTGCCAGCGCAGAACCACAAAGGAGATGCGGTCGAAGGTCGCACTCAAGCGCCTATTGGCTTTGCGGAGCCGTATCCTTCGCTCGTTGCAACGTTGTTACGAGGGATGTAAGAGCGCGCACGACACGGGTGGCGGCGGCGGCGGCAGGGGCACTAGCGGTGGCACTAGCGGTGGCCCTAGCACCGGGCAATTCGGTTTGCAGCTTCACCGCGCTGCGCAGCCACTTAAATCGGGTTCAGCGCTAGCGGCCGTCGATGCTAAAGGAATTACGATTGGGAGAATCTGAAGTTCATCGAATTACGCGTGCGCATCACTCTTCGTTGTGGATTCGTTCGGAAGGTAATGGGAACAGAGACGCGATGGATCGAGTTGGATTTATTCACAAGCACGTCGCTGGGAATGGACTGACATCGTTGTTCGATATTTTGACACTTATCTAAATATGAGTGGAGTAAAGTGGTCATTTTTGGAGCTATTTTTATAAACGTCTGTGAATACCGAGTTGATTGGCAAGTGAAAAAAAAGCTTAGTAAATTAGAAAATTTATATATATATATATATATATATATATATATATATATATATATATATATATATATATATATCTCTCTCTCTCTCTCTCTCTCTCTCTCTCTCTCTCTCTCTCTCTCTCTCTCTCTCTCTCTCTGTCCATTCGAACCCCATTATGAAGAAAGTTTCATGATTAATATGATACAACGCTCATATTTTTATATTGTTGATATAAAAGAAGAGTGACATAGAAGTTAATAACAATTCAAAATAAAAGAAAACTCTACAATAATGTGAAATACTATCTTTATCGTCAGTCTCTTTTACAAAAGTAAGGTGAAATATAGATGGAACCTGGTAATGCAATATTTTATGAAGTACTTACATTGATTTGAAAAGTGTGAATTGTAAGTTTTAACATAATCTCTGCAGTCTAACAAAGACTAAATTGAAAAAGATATGCTGAAGGAAAATTCTGCGAGTTTAAAATAAAAGATGTCAAAAGGAAATGGAAATTCATAACCAAGTGAACGACGAAATTGAAGAAGGCAAAGTTCGAAAGTGGATAGAGAATGATACATTCGTACTCACTAAAGCGCTTAAGCCGGCAGAATGGCATAAAAATACGAAACATTCGTAAAAGTTCGCTCGTTTTCAAATAGCTTTCTCAAGCAGCAGGCGGAGCCTCTTTGTGCCCCATATTTGTAGCGCTCGTCCGCCCGCGGGAGGGGCTCCGGAAACGGCCACTGGCGCGAGGTGGCAGCGCATTAGCGCCAAATAAATATGGAACGCTGCGCCAGCTCAGATAAGCGGCCCGCGCCTTGGCGAATGGGGACGCGCTGCCGTGCAACGCCCGGCGACGGGCGCTCCGCTTTGCCTTGTTAGGGCCCTCGGCGTCCTCAGCCCCGTCCTCACCCCCGTCCTCACCCCCGTCATAACCCCCGTCATAACCCCCGTCGATACCCCCGTCCATACCCCCGTCCTCACCCTCCGACCTCGCTTCCGTCCTCATCTCCTTACTCCCGTCCACCGAACACACTCCCCGTCCTCAATCTCCTTTCTCGCCCCCTCCTCATGACTCGTTCTCACCTCCCTTCTAACCCCAGTACTTACCTCCCGATATCATCCCCCGTTACCGCTGCCCGTTGTCACCCATCGTTACTTCTCACCTCCTGTTCTAATCCCCGCTTTCACCACCCGTTCTCAATCTGTCATCACACACCGACTTCGTCTCCGTTCACTGCGTTTCGGACTCCTTTCTCTCTCCTCACTCTCCTTTCTCACCTTCGTTCTCACAGCCTGTTTTCACCCTCGTTCTTATTCCCCGTTCTCCTTCTCTGTCTTCCAGCCCCGTCTTCGTCTCCATTCACTACGTCTCGCACTATTCGCGCTGCCCGTGCTGTTTCCGTCTCTCGGACGATATCGAACGCCCACTGATCTCCGCTCCATCTCCTTCGTTCTTCGTTTTCCGCATCAACCTCGTTAACTTGTTAACTTTGCTTCAGTCATCGCCAACAACTGTCGGAACGTGGCACACTTGGTCATCTTTCTGTCCTCTCTTATCTTTGCCCTTTCCCTGTTTCTCGTGCTCTCTGTACTCTTCGTTCTCGCAGTCTTCTTCTTCCTCTCCGATCCCTTCATCTTCTCTGTCCTCGAAGATACTATACAGAAAATATTTTTTTCTGGCCCTTACTGATACTCCGTCTTACTGATACAAAAATATGCAAGCCCACGACAAATTTCTGAATGCTCGGTCGCTGATTTCTGAATGCTTCAGAGATGAAATGGAGTGGTTCACTTTATCGAGTCGTTTCCTGTAATGAAAACCATTTTCGATTGAGGAAATGATTTAATTGTGCTTAAAGTTACTTCCCATAAAAATATAAAATATTAATAATTAAAATCAAATAGACAGAATAACATTTTTAAGCCTATATATAACACGTAGACGTTCGTGTTTTCTCACACACGTTCCACTTGCCTTTTGCCCTTTATGTCAGCAGCATCTTCCGTTTTAATCAGATAGATTCGTGTCAAGGAAACAAGCCTATCTCGCCTACCCGATGCAATAAACGAAAGCGGCGGCTTGGAGATAAGCCGGGGGAGCCATGTGCCGCGGGGCGAGGGCGGCGGACTCATCTCGCACCCGGCGCGGGCGCCATCTCAATCTGCAGGCAATTATGCGCGCACGTGGAGGCGGAGATGGCGGCGGCTGCGGGCGCGCCCCTCGCGTCGGTCGTAATGAGGGCGGGCGGGCGCCGAGGCGCCTCCCCCGACCGCCGTAAAAGCCGCGATGTGCCGCGCCGCGCTGCCCGCCTGCGGTCGGGCACGTCGCCCCGCCCACTCGTGGCAGCCCTCTCGGCTATCTCCACTTGACTGCCACCACGACCGTCCGCCTGCAGTTCTTCTATTCGGGTCCAAACATGTCCGTCCTTCACGTCCGTTCTCTCGATTGTCTTCTCGTCCGCCACCATATCTGCCCCTACGTCTATCATTATTTCCGAATCCGCATCCGTCTTCACGTCCATCACCACGTTCGTTTCCACGTCCGTCCTCGCATCTCTCTCCACGTCCGACTTCACGTCTCCATGAATTCTCGTGTGTTGAAATCTGTTTTCAAGGACACTACTCGCTCATTACTATGTACTATCTTCGAAATCTGCGACACATACAATTCTATTAATATTACCAGAGTTCGTTCTTGTAGCTGCGACTCACCTCTTGTCTCCTGTCCATGTTCCCGTTTGTACGTCATGAGCCCCGATAAAGAAGCTTCTAAGTCATTTTCGTTTTGCCAAAATCGAGATAAGTTTACTCCCGAATTATTATATTTATGATCATTTGAGATGAGTGTAATTCATTCCAGTTGCACAGATATAGGCACATGTGTGTATACGAATATAACGTATATGTCATATCATAATTCCTAACAAGAAAAATCTATTTGTCTTACTATTTACGGTACAATAAATTTCAGATTATTGATTAACGTCAAATACGTTGTCTTGTCTGCTTATTTATTCTAAATGATTAGTGCAAATAATCACAGAAAGACATGTTCCCCTCCCCATTTTCACGTGTTATTCATAGTGGTCAAAACTTGCTCATTGCGCGAATCGAGCTCATTTAGACAATTTTAATAACTTCGATGTTTTGTTTCTAACATTTATCTTTCTGACGGTCCTGTTATCTCTCTACCATTTAATAAGTATCTTTATTCAAATCTAATACTGAAAGCCTCGTACATCACTTAATATTGCCAGTAACTTTTTGTGCTGAAGCTACTTCAATTTAAAATTTTCCCGACATTTTCTCAAAAATAATTATAATTTATCTTCAGGAGACAATTTCATTTACCATTAATTGTTTTATCAATAATTTAAAACATATTTGATGACGTATAATAAGCTCATTACTAGTAATCGCCGTGTCATCTCATTCTATTCAGCTGTTTTGGAGAATATTTGAAGCAACTTTCAGAACATGTTATTTAATGTGGTTTTAATAAAACCAAAGGAAAGATACGTTTTTCAAGGGTACAGTGTGAGAGAAGGAAGGAAATGGCGACCTTGTTACTCACTCCATTCACTTGACTTGTATGTTTTCGAACACGATGATGTGTTTTCCAATAAAACAAAGATAATGTGTTACCTTGAAGATTAAGAGAGAAAACTCAGTCAACTTGACATTTACAGATATCTCGGCCAAATTTACAGGTGCTGCAAGTGAGTAGTTTCGTTACAAGAAAATTAGATTTGAAATCATTTGTAGCAAATATATTTATTAATGTTCTTATATGAAATTTTCCTTATTTTCACGAGGTAACAAAAATAAATTACTTTTGTCTACCAATAAACTCAAACTTTTCGGGGTCTTTTATTTTGGAAGGCCATTACAAAACAAAAGGGTTCAAGTTATGACAAGATTTATAAATGTGCGTGATGTAGCATCGTTGCCAACTGGTCACGCACGTTTTGGGGCGTTGTCTGCGATACTATTGGTGCAAAGTAACAAACGCACGCAAGAGGGTAGGAGCCGTTTTTTGCTTTTGGTTGGAGTTGTCTAATTTTTGTAAGGAAAAAAAAATTATACCGTATAAAGATAATTTCACAACTTGGTACGCGTGCATAGTCTTTTGGAAAATGAGGTTCGTATCACT
Source organism: Teleogryllus occipitalis (assembly GCA_011170035.1). Taxonomy (NCBI): domain Eukaryota; kingdom Metazoa; phylum Arthropoda; class Insecta; order Orthoptera; family Gryllidae; genus Teleogryllus; species Teleogryllus occipitalis. The sequence goes on from BLKR01009138.1 coordinate 68,463, forward strand.
ACAGAAGTTATGTTAATATTTGATAATAAAGATTTATTGACAAATACGTTCATCATCAAAACCACTAACAATGGATTGTTAAGTTTGAGACCGACATTTGACCTCATAAGAATGGCTTAATTTCCACTACTTTGAGCTCTTGCAACAGAAAAACGAAACAAAAAAGATTAATATTGTTGTATCTTACAGCAATAGCTATAATATTTCCGGGCATCGTTCAACCATTTTTTATCCAATGCAAGGGGTAACGGATACCTTGGTTTCAACATCGGTCTTTTCATAAAGAATCTGTGTTGGACAAAGCAGCTTTGCGCCCGGATTGTCTGGGTTCTTCCGCATTCTATGGCTGTCAGTTTATTACTAAATCTACAATCAACTCATTAATTACATCATCATCATCATCATCTCAACGTACATGTCGGGAGGCTTTGGACTATGAGACTCTTGAGACTATGGACCCATAAATACAAGTTTTGTAACGTCCCCCAGTAATTCACGTCATACTATAAACAAACATATAAATAAATTAATGCATTATAGTGTTGTGAAATCTTTGGATAATATCGATGTACTTCCCCGGAGTTGTTTTCCAAACGCCCATATTTGTTTCAATATTTATAAGTTAATTATTTGTAAATAAATATTGACGTCTTCACGTGGGGCCTTGGCAATCCCAATTTGTGCCCCGGCGTCGTCCTGCCTTCGCGTCTCAGCGCAGGCGACGGGAGCGGCCGTCGCGGGCAGAAACCGCACTGCGAGGGGGCTTCGCCTCGCGTTGCGTCGCTGTCGCCAGCTCGGTGATGCCAGCGCTGCCGGAGCACAGCGGCCGCTGCGAGAAGCACCGGTACCGGGGCCTGTGCCTGACGGCGTTTTTGCCGTGAGACAGACAACACCGGGCGCGCTCGCCCGCAGCGCTTGACGTCAGCGCCGCCTGCACACCCCGGAGGAACGCCTGCACCTACGAGCGCTTCACGGTGAAGTAGTGGCGCAGGGACATTACAAGTGTTCCTGGAAATATATTCTTTGCTTTCCAACGTTTATGTGAAAAGCGCCAGATGACGGGGTGGTCGGAAATGGCTTGTCAAATTTCAGTTTTAGTAACTATATTGAATATTCGGTCTAATTACAAAATTGTAAAAAGAGAGTAAACGATTCAATTAAAATCACATTCTACGTTTTATCTGTGAGTGTGCTACTTCAAGAACTACATATTGCTGTCCACTGTATAAAATAACTTTTTTATTAAGGTTTGTTCATGTCTGAATTTTAATATCTACAGGATTACAGAGGTATATTGTCGGGAGAAATAAAATTCATAAATATTTTTGAATGGTGCAAACTAGCTCAGACTCAAGCTATCATCTCCAATGTCAGCAATGGGTTAGTAGATGAAAACATAAGCCATACATCAGAACCTCTGTGACTGAAGCTCATCTTGCACAGCACACACGCCAAGCTCTGGAAACGACAAACCTCACCAGCAACGGCGGCTTGTGATTCAAAAACTTCCCCACGTCAAACAGTTTCTTTGCACCGGCAGAGATGAGCTGTTTCAAAGGTCACATCAAACGTGGACATTCTACACCACCCTACGCTGACCGCGGGTACTCGTGTATTTACCAAAATATAGTTCTCTCTGAAGTCATGACCACTGCTAGCTGGTGGATTATTATATCCGGCAACAACTCCTCGATATCACAGCAGATCGACAAGAAACCTGCTGCCACTTCTCTCGTGGCGTTACGACGTGTTCATGCCTTCTTGTTTGCCTGTAGGCTAACAATAATTGTGTAGGAATAAAAAATGTAATTCAGTACAAAATATGTAAAACATGTAACGACAAATTTGGATATCATTTTGGGATTGCAACGATTTGCCAAGATCACAATTTTGAGATCTGAACATAGAAAAGCAAAAGATGAGATTGTATAAGAATCTAGTAATAAAAAATAATGGTGTTCGTTTGAGAATTACTATCAAATAGACAATCAAAGAAAATCACAAAAGAAAATTATATTCCACAGTGCATAATTTAACTTCGTTGCTTCCTTATATCGAAAATTGGGAAATAAATAAATGTATATATTCCCAGCTCTAGAACGAGTTCAATACACTTCAGTGTGCTGTCAGACATAAACCATAAGAAAGCAATCAAAGTATCTTTTGTAATTGTTTCATTGAGAAGATAATGAACGAATTATTCACTTCCTACATACACTTAACAATCCAACTCATTCATTTCTTTTCAACACACGGTGTCTGCGTAAATTGTGGAGCGAGCATTTCGGTATAATCGTGAACAAAATTCCATTCTAAAGAGCCACGTATCGATGATCTCTGTAACTGCTATCACTAACCGACGTGATTGTTAAAACTCCTTTAAATGGTATGCTTAAGATGGGCTTGAAACTTCCTCAAAAGGTATGCCTAACCTTCTAATAAGACAAAACCACAGTATAATTTTCCGAAAAACTACTTCAAAACTACAATATAATTTATTATTGTTTTATCAAAAAGCAATAAAACTTCCTTTAAAATATAATTTCTAGGAATTAATGAATTTCAATGATAATTGCTATTAATGTTAATCATTATTAAATTATAAATAATATCTTAAATATTTCACAATAATATGTTGTGATCTTGTTAAGTTGAAACACATTTAATCTTTAGAAAAGCCAATGCTGAGCATTCTGGTAGCGTCAGAACTAACTACTTGAACTACAGCCCTTTTTTACACTCTGATGTCTGTATTCGAATTTACCAGCAAAATGTTAGGCATTGTTATATAATGTATTTTTCATTTTGAAAAATATGTAGACCTTAGTAACTTGCAGCTTAGAAGACACATCTCGGACTTCGATGAATGTGTTCTGAAAATCTGTAACCTCTTTTTAGGCGTAAAAATTACCATAAAACTGTTTTGAAATAACTAAGATAATAACTGTTTAGTGTAATTGCTTTGTGAAACAGTGACCATGTATAATCTGGACGTTGAATATTCTGCTCGAGTTGCGTAACGTTGTTAGGCGCGTCTGCATGCAACCGTGCATAGCACAGACGTATTGCTGTTCACCTCATGTGTGTGTCAGGCGCTTATGCGGGATGTCTGCAGCAATGTTTCAAATTGTGTTCGTATTTCAAAACGTATTTAGGTGTATCGTTAATAATTACAGTAATTCAAAGCAAAAGATAAATACGTTTTAGAGCTTCATATGTGCAATAAATTATATTTCATTTTGTTATTACACGTTCATTATGTTAGATTTTCTTGTATATTCAGGCCTGAGTACTCTCTGAGATTCATTAAACATTATTTCACGTCACAATACTTTACAAAATATGTAGACAATAACACACGTTAAGCATGAAACATTTAAGAAAAATGTAAATTATTCAAAATTTTAATTATTTAAACTGTTTGCTTTTGTGAATGCTAGTTTTTCCATCGTACATTTCCGCTCTTTTGCACAGTATATTTCTTCATTGACAGAATGCACTCAACGTGACCTAATTTGCTTATTTTTGCTTTATATATCTCTTTAATTTTACGACACGAATCCACACTCTATACAGTTGAACGTGATTAAATTAATTGCAATGAATATGACTCGGCTAAATAAATATGTCTTTGCTTATTGTAATTTTTTACCCGCATGGTTATTGCACTTCCTTAAACTATCAAGGCCTGTTCTACTTTCTTAGAATTTGCTTCTAAATAACAAGGTTGTAAACAATAGCGTGACCGAGTAAGTATTTAGTGTTTCTGAGCGCGCTCAAATTTCCTGTAAATGTAGTGCATGTTGTGTTTAGTGCAATTGGGGGTTGAGGTATTCCTTCTGTGCTGAAACTTGAGATCACGCACCGATGTACTTGAGAGGTTTCCCCTTTCCAAATATCTCAACAATACTATAACCAAAATTACCATTTAGTCATTAAAACCGGTCATTACTTGGTCAACTTGGTCATTATAACAATCGAAACTACAACAGGTTCTCTTTTTCTACAATCCCTTCCTCAAGGAATAAGCATCATATTCTATCATTGCCTCTTTCTCATCTAGCGTCACAGCATCCCACTTCCAGGGTCTGTAGCGTGTCACGCAGGGCCCGCCATTCCATCACCCTCAGCGGCTCCTCTAACAAGGTGGAGGCGCGCAATAAGGAGCTCCGGTGGCGAGCCTGCGCCGCGCCGCCCGGCATCGGGGCTGGGGGGGGCGCCCACCCCTTGGGACGCCGAGTCACCCGACTTCCCGTTGCGCCTGGACGACACACGCCCCGGAGCGTCGCAGGTTCAAAGGCGCCCACCCGCCCGAAAGCCCGCCCGAAAGCCCGCCCGAAAGCCCACCCACCCGCCCGCCGCCCGCCCGCCCGACGGCCCACCTACCCGCCCGCCCGCCCGCCCGCCCGCCCGCCCGCCCGCCCGCCCGCCCGCCCGCCCGCCCGCCCGCCCGCTGACGGCTCACCCACCCACACCCACTCCACCCACCTCGCCTGCCCGCCCGCCCGCCCGGGCCCGCCTGCCCGCCCGCCCGCCCACCCTCCCACCCACTCCGCCTCGCCCGACGGCCCACCTACCCGCCCGCCCGCCCACCCGCCCACCTGCCCGCCTGCCGGGTCCGCCCGCCCGCCTGCCCGACGACCCACCCCGCCCGGCCGCCCGACGACCCACCTGCCTGCCCCGCTGACGGCCCGCCTCGCCCCCGCCGAACGCCCGCCCGTCCCTCCAAACGCACGCCTGCCCGCCCGCCCGCCCGACCGCCCACCTTGCTGCACTCAGCCCTTCCTTCCTGAGCCTCGGCCTTCGGACTGCCTCCAGGGATAATGTCGTCGCCCGTCTCATCGCCCGACTCATTGCTTTCATCCCCCTCGGCACTTTCAATGTCTCCCTCACCATCACTCTTCTCGTTGCTTTCTACATCACCTCCCTTGTCTCTCTGCATGTCCTCATCCTCATCGCTTTTCTTTTCGCGCCATCTTCATCGTCTTCCTTGTCACTCTCCATTCTTCTTTTCGTCCTCTTCCTCGTCATCTTCATCACTCTCCGCTCTTCTTTTCATCGTCTTCATCATCCTCTTCGTCACTCGTCTCTTCCACGTCCTCAGCACCCTCCTCGCTAACGTGGTTTCGTCAACTCTCTTATCGCATTTCTCATTATCCTCTTCGTCAACTCCATCACTGCCCACCTCATCAACTTTCATGTCACTCTTGAGACTGAAGTCCTCATCGTTCTCAGAGCTGATTTAGTCGCCCCACCTAATCAAGTTGAGCCTGTCCTCTTGGCGTTCACGTAAAATGGAAAGATCAGTTTTTTTAAACCTCTGTCGTTTTCTAGAAGCGACATCAAATCCTACTTAAAATAAAATCAATAGACATTGCGATATTTAGTTTTAGCAATGTACTTATATATTGTTAAGTCAATATTTCTATTTTCATTGAGAGGAAAGCACATGAACTGCACTACCGAGACGTGTTCTCCAGAGAAAGTAAGAGATATTTGCGAATGCCTTTGTTTTCAATTCCTTTATCAGTGTTCTTGTCAGCTATAGTCATTTCAGGCAAGAATACGAAGATAAATAAAAACTTTTGTATTGGACACAATGACCTACAAAACGGATGTAACTAATAAATGGGAATAAAATAATAGGGTATTAAAAATGGTTATCCGTCATACATCATTGTAGATTACAGTTTTTTTAGTTTGTATAATGACTCATTAATGCACACACTTATACGCACTCGTGCTACATAAGTGAGTGATTAGACAAGAAAGTACTTTGTTTAAAAATGTAGTTTACAAAGTTTTCATAATACGAAGTATGTATTTTATCAGCTTATGCTGATGTCTTACGACAGCAAACAAATACGTAGACAAAAAACGAACCCTTACCAGCGTCGAGAATTCCACGGATCGCGCATGCGAGTCTCCCGAGATCCCCACCAGAGAGTCGCGTTCACATTCTCAGCCGCGGCGGGCCCACAATTAAGCACTTAGGGCGGCAAGACGTTGTTTTACTAGCAAATAGGGCCCCTGCGTCTCCACTTTAATTAAATGCACTTGTCGAGCGTGGACTCGCGCGGACGACATGACGAGAGCGAAGGGAACAGAGGGAGTTAAGGTGCGGGGGGAGGGGAGGGGAGGGGGAAAGAAGGGAGGGGCACTTCCGGGCGAGCGTTTGCGCATCTGCTCGAGGAGGCGCCGCCGTCGCTGGCTCCTCGCGACGCCTTTGTGCCCGTGTTTGGCGGCGCGGCGCCCGCCTCTTGCTCCTGCAGCTCCTTTGTCAAGCTCCGGCGCGCCGGCGCCCGGGAGTTCGCGGCGTCCACTGCTGAGCGCCTCCGCCGCCCCTTCGTCGCGCACCGCTCTTCGCCTGTTATGTTTCTTTCTTAATATACTAATTTTTGTACGTCATATTATACATTAGTATATTATATATGTTAACATTTTTTATGTGTATTAATTCTTTCACATTATTATTATTATTATTATTATTATTATTATTATTATTATTATTATTATTATTTATTCACAGCTTTCTGGTACATGTTTGAGGAGTCATACAGATATTTCTATTAAAGCATGATTTCCGTAGTACATTAGTTTTAAAAAAAATTTATTTATTTTAAGAACTTATTAGAAGGTAAACATTTTATATTTTAAGGTAAACAATATATAAATTTAGACACTTAGTTTATAAATTAAAAAGTTTATTATTATTATTATCATTATTATTATTATTATTATTATTATTATTATTATTATTATTATTGACATAACTCTTTTGACGAACAGGTTTAAATACATAACATGCAGAAGTACTGTTTTTTCTGAGAACAATATGTGATCAAATAAACATCTTATTTTACAGTTATAAAGTTTTTAACTGTTCATGTGTTAATTATATACTGAAACATGTCAGTCAAGAAGTGAAAATTAATAATAATGATTCATTCTTAAGGAGTTTTAGAGTAGTACCGAATATAGTTTAATGAAACAGCGAATCGAACAGTATGAATCAAAGGTGTTCGATAATAACATTTTTACAATAATATACTGTGCTTATTTTATTCATTCAATATTGTATTTCAGTGTTCTTCAATATCGCGACAACAAACTTTCTATTTCCACACTCTTTATTTAATTCGATTAATGACAAGAAAATAATTAAAGAAAGTAATTTTGAGGAGCTCATTGAATAAAAACGGGATACTAAAATGCAGTGGAATATGACAACCAAACAAGAATCAATGAGGGATATGTGACCCGTTGTTCTGCACACTTATCAGCTTTCTACAACGATTAATTCTATTGACAAATATTCGCCTTTTGTGTAAAATAAATAAATAAATAAAAAGAACACAATTCCAAAATTCATAACGGCGCAATTCTTTCTTGCTTCATTCCTTTCATTATTTCATTGCTGCCATACCTTCTTCTGTAGTCATTTCAGCACCTTCCATCCCAATTAGTCTTGCTACCCCGGCAGCCGTGGTGTTGTTCGGAGCGCCGCGGACTGCGTTCCCGTCAACTCCGTCGCAGACTGTCGGTTCTTGTCGAAAACCCAATTAAGTGATCTGCTGCTGTTCTGCGCAAGGCAGGCCGTCGGGGAGGCTAAGTGCCCAGAGACAGTGCGAGAACCAAGACATGAATCGTGAAAAGGCAGGAGAACGTGTAAATTAGGCCGTAATGATGAGTGTATGATTGAATAAGCGTGTAAAGAAAACTGAAGAGAGGTGAATAGATATAGATACATTTAAACAATTTAAAGAGAGAAGAATACTGGAGGAATACTGAATTTACAAATGTTATAAAAATTTTAATTATGAAGTAATTCCAAAAGCATACACTTTGCACATAGAAAATATCTGAATGGTAGGCAAATTTGTAGGAAAACATAGTAGTGTAAATAATGTTTAATTGTAAATATTGCAAATGGCATATGAAAATGGCATATTGAAAATACAAAACGACAGATTTAAGAGTATTTTCGATAGTTAATCCTACATAAAATGTTCCAACAACTTGGTATACACATGATGGTTTTCATAACAGATTGTAATTCTTTGCATCCAGTTGCCATTGAAATGAAAATCATGGACTGGGAAAGATGACAGGGATTGCCTCCTCTCGAATCTTTTTGAAGAAGGAAAATATAAGTTAATGTTCTCTTGAAAATCAGATTTTTCCAATATATAACAAAATTAACCCATGTTTTATTTTAGGAAGTAGATCAGAATATCCAGTAAAGACAATATGACAAGAAATTAGTATCAAACGTGATATATAAAAAAATACTTTGAGAGTTCGGACATTAATTTAATGTTATTAATTCTGCCCAGAAAACAGAAACTATCTTGTCCCATATCCATTTGTAAAGTACCATTGTATGCTATCGATGATCAAAAAGGAATATTTGGATTGATCGATGATTCCGGGCCCGTCAACTGCAATGCCCGATAGTCACATTAGCGTAGTGGATGTTTTTTATGCCTGGGTCCCCCGACATGTGTGGTAGTTGTGCACGTAAGTATAAGTGTGAGAGAGGATGGGACAAGGAAAAGGAAGGAAAGATCGCGCAGTCCCTGGTCCGTTTATTAGGGCACTGCACTAGCATTTGACTGTTAGTAACCGGAGAAACTACAGAAAATTACCGAGCAGAACAGTCGGTCGCTAGAATTCTTCTCCAGTCAGCAGCTGATTTCGACGTAGCTATGTCGAAAACCCTGCCACCATCGAGACCCGTACGCTACGACCTACCGGTCAAAGTCGCTACAGACACAGCACAGCGGCAATGCAGCCTCTGAGGGAAACTAGGCCGGTGAAGTATTTGGAGTCAACAACGCAATCCATTCATGCAAGCAACAGCTGAACGTCCTAATCTCCCTGATTAGAAAGTAAACAAAGTAGCATATCACACGACAACTACATTCACGAGCCTCTACTCCGGCTCGGAAATGGCGCCGAGAAGGAACTCTTTAATTCCGCGGGAAGGTTTCCCGCGCAGCAGCCGTGCGGGGATGCAGGGGAGGTGGGGGGGCGCCTTGTGTGCTAATGAACGGCCTCCCCGCTGCGCGGCGCTCGCGTTCGCAGGGCCAGCGCCGCCTGCCGCCGACGCGCACCTTCTTTATCGCGATAGTTCTTCCAGCAGTTGCGAAGAAGGGGGCCTTGCCCGAGATACGAAGAAACGCGCCGGCGGCGCCACGCGCCCTCACTTCCGTAGCTTTTGGTGGCTCCTCTTCACCCTCTAAAGGCCCCGGATGGTACGTGTAGGAGAAGTGAAGTGCGCTGGAAGTGAAATGGAATGCCTCTGTCAAAATTAGAAACATCATTAGGCTTATATAAGCAAATAACGGATGTGGTGGAAGTTTGTAAATCGAGGGTTTATAACAGTGTCCATCATTTATATTATTAGCCGTGTGGCGTTCAATACTTTTGTAATGTCACATTGTTGAAAAAAAAACACATAAATAAGAAATTATGTATCTGAAAATAGAAGAACTTAAATGACTTCTTTTGCAGCAACTGATCTGTTTCGGTTGTTCTTAATGGGCTTTAAAATTCTTAACGGACGCTGGCCGTTAAGACCAACTCTTCATTTCTCATTTGGTTACGTTTTTGCCAATAAAGCAAAATATATACTATGTATATAATGTACAATATTGCATGATAGTTATTAATTTTATTTCGCAGATATACTATATCAAACAACGGACGCAATTGAAATTTATAAATCTAGTCTATATTCGTTAAAAGTAGCTTTTCATTCCTTTGGTTGGTTGCGTTAATTCCATATCAAAATACAGAATTATGAAAAACCTTTAACGGATTTAAAGAGTTTTTGTTGTGAATACGATTCCATTCTGCCAATATAACAGCGTAACATTACGAAAAACACCTCTAATTTTATGTTAAATGAGGTGAAAAGAGTAGATTTGCATGGTATTCATGATTGAAAAATTTGCATAGTTTGCAATAAAACGTTTTCGTGCAATATACTTGATTTTTGTTGTAGTGTACGGCATTTGTGAAATTTTGCACTTAGTTTATTGACATATGGCTTGTGATCTCCAATCGCGCGTAACTTTGGAATAAATTAACTTGTAAGAATGGCGTATGTAGCAAATGCTAACTATTACGAACTTCGTTTTTATCGCCGTCATATATTAAACTTTATATATACACATGATGTTTATCGTATACTTCTATGAAGCATCCATTTCTTCACATTATAATGTTTTAGATTACAAACAATGAAAAACTACAATAAATAAGAAGCACACTACCTATCAAATAATTGCTACAATAAATCAGACTTTGCATAAAAGAGCACGTTAAAGAATTATAAACTCCATTATAAGATATTTTCCCTGAAAACGAGTTAGCATTTAATCTGAACGTATTCAATTACCTCCATATTCAATTACCTAAATGTCTCTCAATCTGCGTCAACTGGTATAATTCCTCAGACAAATGTGCACTGAGGTCTCCAGAGTTGCGCGATGTCGCTGTCGCTTCCTGTAATCGAAGTGCTCGTACTAAGCCGCGCTTTTGTCCACAGGTAAGCTCCCGGCCAGCGGCTGCGGCAATGAAGGCGCGGCGCGGCGTGGCGTGGCGGGGCGCCGGCGCTGAGAGCGTAAGTAAACCGACGCCGCGGCGCGCGGGCGTGAAAGGGACGCCGCCCGGCGCAATGCGATCTCCCTGCGCCAGCCCCGTGGCGCCGCTGAATGGACCCGGTGCCCCCTGCCACACCCACACCCACACCGTACCGATGGCGAATTGTGACAGTCGTTTCCGACACCGACACCTCGTGCACCTCCTCCTCTAGCACCACCGACGCTTTCACGATCGACTTCACTACTACCACCGCCATAGCCACCGATATCGCCATTCCTAGCACGACTTACATCACCAGCGCCAGATGTCACTCCGATGCATATAGTTCCAACACCACCGGCATCGAAACCGCTACTGTCAAAACCATCACCAAAGCCGCCACAATCGCCACAGCTCTTCAGCCTCCACAACCACCATAACCACCTATGCAACCATAAAACCACAATAAACTTAACCATCATAATCACCACTATTACCATACTCATTGCAACCACTACCACCACCTTCGTCACAACGTCCACAATCACAACAGACACTACAACCACCACCACTCGACAGCGACCACGCAGCGTCGGCTGGCGGGTGGCGCCACTGTCAGCGCCATGGAGGCGGCGCCTCTTGTACGCTCCTCCTCGCCTTGACTCTCGCAACGAGCATTGCTACAGGTTTACTCAGTTGATGAACTCCTCTCACTGAGAGTAAATTTTCCGTTCATATTTTCATCATGAAATTCGTCGCTATCAATAATGCAATATCTTTTATACGTCATGCCAACGCCATTTCAAACGGGGGAATCCTCAAGAGATGAGCCAAGAGGCGACCCACTAGTGAAACGCTCACTTGGAATGTTTTACTTACCGCCAACGATTGATGTTTTGTTTACCGACATTCTTCGTATTTCACGCTGCCAAATTGAAGATATTGTATGTAACTCACCGATAAAATACCATCGTAAAATATTTTTAGTATAGTTAAAATGCTACAATTTTCTCACAAGACTTCTTTTTTACAAAACATATCTTTCTTCAAAAAATATTTTAGGCAAAATGGGCCCAACAATAATTAGTTATCTCATTTTGGTAACATTGTTTACAAAGTCGCTATCTGGTTTTGTTTCTTCTAGATGTATAGAATAGCGTAGATTATAATGTTGAAAGGTAGTTGCCTTCAGTCATCTAATAAAATACACTTCGATGCCCATGTATTTGACTATTTCCATTCGCGTATGTTTCCAAACTTTTTGGGAACAAAAGACAGATTTAACCATTAGATTAAAAAGGCGGACAGGACATTTATTATCAAACTGTTTGCTAATAAACATTGTGGAATTTTTGTTTTGTGGAGACAAAAGAAATGATAGAAACGGATGCCAGATATTGAACGATAAGGGAAAATAACAAAGAAAAGGAGAATGGCAGGTATGTAAAGAACACAGTTGAAAGCATAATGGAAACATAATGCAAATTAGTTGTCGATTTCATCGACTACATTTATTACCCCAATGCATACTATTCTCAGCATCATGACTTTTATCCCTAATGTTTCAGTAGTTTCCGCCACATTAACAATTCCCCCTCTCTCTTTATCACCGATAGCACTGTTTTCCTCCTCGCAGGTAAGCATGCTCTGCATGTTAGCCCTAGAGATGCGACATCGCCAACAAAACATCGATGTTTCTAAACATCAATGCTCAAAATTCAATGCATTAATGCTCATCGACGTTACAAAAATCGACTCAAAACCATCTATGTTTTTAAGTAGATTAGTAACCATTGAAGTTCACAGGAGAAATTTAATTTGAAAGTGGTATCGTTTATTAATTTTTAGTTGAGATTTAACGGTCAAAACAAAATCAAAAAATTATCAGGACAATTGACAAAACTTGGATTATCTAATTCGATATTTCAAAAGTTATAAAGGCGTAAAAATTATAAAGTATTGACGAAAACTCCATTTTATTTATTTTTCGCACTTGGTGACTTTAATCTGAATAATATTCAGTTTATGAATATCTAAAAATGATTATAAAATTGCTATGATGAGCTTCTTTCATTTAGAAAAAAATATTGACCACGTAAAAACATCGAACACAAAACATCGACCTTAAAAAACATCGGTTTCAAAAAATCTATGTCTAATACATCAATGATTTTATAATAACAACGACGTCAGTGTCGCGTCCTAATTCGCACCTTCCCCGCCTCCCTCGCCCGCGCCGCGCCGGCGCGCTCGTCCGAGAGGCAGCTTCGAGCCGCGGAGCGGAGCGCCCGGACGCTCAGGCATTTAGGGCGTCGGCTTAGCGACGGATCCGTAGGCGCAATATAGCCGCCCCGCAATCGCGCGAAAGCCGCCCTTCAGTTCACAAGTTCAGAGCTCCAGAGGTGGCACCGGCAGCGCACACTGCTACGGAATGGGCTAAAGGAAGCGAGAGAGAAAATGAAACAGAGAGAAAAGAGGAAAGAAGTTGACAAAAGAACATGTTGCCTCAAAAAATGAAATTATTTGGAGATAATGGGTGTGATATTTAACACTTAATCAGTTAGGAAGGAAATAGAATATGTATTGATTTCTAACTACGTAGATCACCAGTTACATAAGTGTAAAGTATATTACACCACTGAATTTGGAGGTGTACCTTTCCCACTGTCATGTGAGATTCGACGCCGACCTACACGTCAATTTACTTGATTTTGCCTCTCAGGTCACCTTCCTTACTAGAGCACCAATCTAGTAAGACCCTACTCTATGCTTTCACATGATCTCCCTAGTTGTATAGTGTACGTAAATGCAAATGTGTATGTGTGTGTGTGTGTAAGGGAAGAATAGGAGCAAGGAAGAGAAAGGAAATATCGTGCGCGGTCCGTTGTTCGTTTGTTAGGTACTGGTCTGTCATTCGCGTGGTATTAATTTGATAGACCACGGAAAACTACCATTATCAGTACACGTCCGTTAGAATTCCCCTCCAGACATCGGCTGAACTCAATTCAATTGAGAAGTAGTCAAAACCGTAGACAAGTTACGGGCGAGTTAGTTGTTGTTTCGGACTACTGCGCTTCGGTCGAAATAGATGTCGGCGGAGGCGGTGCGACCCGCGCCGGCTCCGAAGAAGCTGCAGGATCAAGGGATCATCGCGTTTTTTGCCGACTGCCAGCCCGCCCTGCCCGCCCTGCCCGCCCTGCCCGCACTGCCCGCTGGCCCGCTCCGCGCTTCGAGCCATGGAGATTGCAGACAGCGGCCTAAAATCCGCCACCGACGCGCCTGCGCCCCGCCGCCGCCTCAAGAAGCAGTGGTCGCAACGCAAGGGAACGCGGTCGAATTAACTCCCCAGTTCTATAAATGAGCGGCTCGTGCGAACAACCTGATAAGCGCCAAAATGCAGATTTAGAGAAACAGGCCAAAGTGCTGGGTCCCATCTCTGCTTAGACGCTGTCGTCTATTAACGATACTTCGCTTGCCGTATGTCGAACTCTAAGGTAATGTCTTCTCTGGGTGTGCAATAGCTCTGCGCCAGTGGCAAGGGAAAAGAGCAACGTAAAAAGAAGGAACTAACCAGTGTTTTCACTGTCCTGCTCCAATGATCTTTCTGCTCTCGCGTGTTCTTCGTTCTGATTGTTATTCGAGGACGGATGACTCGCCTCTGCACTGTTGTACTGTAGGGCTGCTTATGGGCAAATTAATAAAAGATAATACCACGAGTGATTGCAAATTACTGACAAATACAAAAACCTCAAAGCAAGTCAGTGAGAATTTCCCATGTAAATTTCCAAAGGAGGAGTGAGTAGTATTTATCAAGTAGTTCCGAGGAGTTAAAGTAATAAATATTTGAAAAATATAACTGTAACTACTTTTTGTACTGTTATTGACTATCAATTTTATATAGGTAATATCAAAGGAGAGAACATGACTGTATTCGGTAAACCAAAAAAGTAAAATCAGGGGCATAGTGCATTTGTCTCTGCTAGGTGAGCGCGGAAAAATTATTAAAACTTACTGATACGTTTTCGTAACTAGTGAAATAGTTGAAGTACATTAAAATATCTACAGAAGCGGAGTAATTGCTCAAAATTTTCTTCTAAACTAAATCTAATATGAGGTTCAAAGCATCATGACAATAATACTGTTTTCCTCTGTTTTTTAATGTTTGAGCTTCTATGTTAAGAAATTTTTTATTCGAAGCCAGACAATAAAAGCATATACGATGTAATTAACCAAAGTGATATTAGACTCTCACACTTTTTAAATTGTTACAACAGCCACTGAAGCAGAACAAAATTATATATCCTCCTTAAGAAGTTCAGTCTAACCATAATATTTGCTGTAGCAGCAGATTTTCAATACTCTAAAACCTAATTTTGTAAGTTATTTAAATATAGTAATAGTATGATCGCATAATGAATTGATCCCCGGGAAATTTGTTGTTGTTTTTTTTAATTTGATCTACATCTGATCCAACAATAAAATACTTCAACCAATTCTCCTTAGAAAATACCTAAAATATATTATTCAATTGCGAAAATTGAATAATCAAGTTTAAAAAAATCAAGAGACAAACAAGTTCAACAAAAATTAAAACAAATTACAAGTATATTGACGGTGACTGTTGTTGAAGCTATATTATTATTATTATTATTATTATTATTATTATTATTATTATTATTATTATTATTATTATTATTATTATTATTGAATCAGTTTTTACTTTTTAATAATTTTCTCCAAAAATGCTTATGACAACTGTGCTTATGTTTTACTCAAATAAATTGATGCTACTTTTCTACCAAACGTTAAAACGTCGATATACTGCGTTTTCCACTTGTTACCCTCCCACAAATTTGCATATCGTTTTCATGAAAATTAAAGAGTTGGTAATTGTGCTAGCTGCTGAAAATGCATGGTTACGCCTATTCGTTTGTCGCCAGGGAGAGAAAAAATTCATTGCGAACGAGCGAGGCGCCGCGGCGCGGCGGGATGAAACGAATTTTGGCCGCGCCAGCCCCCTTTGAGGCCACCGCACCGCCTCCTGTTGACACGCCCCCCCCCGGTCCAGGCTTCGCCCCTCCCCCTCCCGCGCGCGCGCCCCCGAGGGCAGAGCAAACTGCCGGCCGGCAAGCGCTTTGTGTGCGGAGCGGCGGGCCGGGAGTTCAAACCCCGCGCTGCGCCCACCCGTCCGCCTGCTCGCCCGGCATGCGCCCCCGGCCAACTTGCCCCCGCCCAGCCCCACCACGCCCCGTCCCGCGCAAATCAGCCCCACCCACATAGCCAACGTGCCCCGTCCCACTCTGCCCGTCGCCCAGCAGAATCCCTCTCTTACCCTGCCCCAGCCCCTCCCCTACCCCACCCACGCTGTCCCATCCCATCGCATCCCATCCCATCCCGTCCCGCCCCGATCCGCCCCGCCCCGATCCGCCCAGCCCCGATCCACCCCGCCCCGCCCCGATGCGCACAACGAAGCTCCACCCACCTGCCCAACGTAACCTGTTTCACTCTGCCCGTCGCTCCCCGAAACCCTCTCTGCCCTGCCACAACCTCTCCCGTACCCTACTCACGCCGTCTCATCCCCTCCCGCCCTGCTTCGCCCCACCCTATACATTCGCTCCTCGCCCAACCCAGTGCAGCTCGGGCCGTCCCCGCCCCGCCCTACCAGGAAGGCCAGCGGGGCCTTCCCGCATGATTGCTTGGTTCGCCGATGGATACGCCGCTCACCGACCTTGCACCTGCCAAGCTCACACCGGCTCTGGGAGCTCGTTGGGTGGCGTAGTATGTGCTATTAGGTGGACTTTTCTGTTTTCCTCCTTTTTATTTTCTTCATTTCTTGATTTATTTCATGAATACTTGACTCTTTGTCTGTTTGCCTGTTTACCTGATTGTTGGCCTGTCTGTTTGCTGAAACTTGTTCTAATGTCCGAAATGTGGCAGATCTCCCAAAGCTTAGCCCCGTTCACTGGATTATCTTCCTAAACTAGGATATTTTGCCACTTACCTACCCCTCTTTGCCCTACTATCTTTAGCTATAAAATGACCTGAAAAGGACGTGGGGTTTGCCGGCAAAATCAACTTTTTGGATCTCATAGAGTAGGATGTTTTCGGTTGCGAAGCTTTGGAATTTGAGGGAGATTTTATCTCTGCTGTGACTATATAAAAACGAAAAACAAACACGTATACATTGCAAGCCCTTTCCTGAATATCCAAATCCAGAACAGCAGGCGTCAAAATGCACTTGCACGAGGGAACCCGCACGATGCGCCCGCCTGGGAAGCCTGCAGCTCCTCGGAGCATGGGCCACTTCTGATTCCGCTCTCATCGCCCCCCCTCCCCTCATCCAGAAAGGGGTGTACACCCGCATGAGCAGCAGGGAAGATCAGGACAAATGCTCGAAGTATCATGGCAAATGATTGTTTTGTATAAAAATTTGTTTTCCAGCAATGAACAGAGATTTAAATTTTGTTCATACACTTTATTTTGAATTACTTTATGTCATGTTTATTTTCTTTTTAAAACCTGCGAAATGATTTTGGTTAAGGGGCAGTAGTAGTATGTTTGAATAGACGATGGATGGTCCGTTTTCGTTTTGAGTTATGTTTTATGAAATTATTATTTTTTATTAAAATATATAACAATAATGTGGGATTTATTTCACAAGTCTCTATATTGTATATCTCCTTTAGTAAAAAACCTCCTCTTAGATTTTTTATATTTCACTTACGGGACGACAGCTCTTTTAATAGTCTTTGTTTCAGACTTGGACGAGGAAAATTAATGCATTTTTGTACTCTTAAAAAAAGCGATTACGTAATTAAGATTAATTCGATTCAAAATGTTTAATTTTACTCTTAACTGACAAGTTAAAATATTATTGTTTATTTCGTTTTAATGGATAATTTCTTTGCTTTGGTACAGGAAATGGGAATTAATATCACTAAATTAGGGATCATTGTCAACAGACTTCTCCAAAAGACTGAAATGGGCCTTGTAAGTAATGATGTACTGCTGCCAAGAGAAATGTGCGTAACCCTTACTTTGAAATTTCACAGCAGTTGCTCTGGACCTAGTGGCGGCAAACTCGAGCTAGTTAACTAGTTACTATATTGCCCGCAACCTTGATATTCCTGCCCATCATAACTTGCTCTTGCGAATTTAGCAAGTTTCTTTATTCGTTCAATACCCCTAAGTTAAAAAAACTGCAGCTGTCTCATTTATACATTTTAATTACGAAAGTATATTGTATCATTATTGTAGTTTTTTGTACTTAAAGAACATTTACAGTTTTCCTCAGAGGTATGAAGAGAACGATCTGACGATTTGATGTGGGTTTGTACCGTTATTGAAATAGGGAAATTTGCGAAGCATGGAAATACTAAAACTAGTTATAATTTGTAAAACAAATGCTTTTTTCTATGTATGATGGCAGAATAACATCACAATCAAGTAAATGAGAACCATTTCAAGCAAAGAATTTAAATTAATTAGTTTTTAGAGATTTTATTTCAAGTGGAATGTACAGAGTAGAAAGAGCAAATCCAACTCTATTACGATTGACTTAATTTTTTTTTAAATTGACAGTATTAACTATTGTATCTTCTTCTTCTTCTTCTTCTTCTTCAAGCATTAGAACTTTCGTTCCGTTGCGTCTCATTATTGGTCCATCCATCTTCTCTTCGGTCTTCCTGTGTTCCTTTATTGTATCTAATTGGTTATTTTAATTATTCAAAATGTAAACATACGTGACCTCTTATATAATTATGTGCTGACAAAATTCGTAGACTTTTAATGTTGGTAGTCATAAAACAATGAAGTGCATATTATTCCGTATCCAGTCATATGCATTCTATCAAATGTGTCAAAGTTGATTAATTATGATAGATCGAGGGACGATGCTTTTCATACTGCAGAGACTTTATAATCAAGTTAGATATGTTCAATGGTCCTCATATGACTCATGCATGTTAATGTTAGTAAAAGCGTGAAAAATAAAATTTAATTGTTAGATATTCACTAGAGTTAAAAAGTAAAAATGTAATCATTCTTTCATACCACATGCAAAATGCATTTGCATCCCCATACGGGATGAGAAATTCCGTGTAAACATGATCGAACCTGTCCATATTTGAAATAGGGAGAATATGAGGGAGAATCTGTTTAGGAATGAGACAGTGAAAATGTAGTAGTTAGTGGTATTAGAAAATATATCATTTAAATGAAGTCACAATGGTAACATTTAAATAAAAAAATTAAAATGTTAATATTTTAACTAACGAGCTATTAAAGAGGTATCATTTTTACCTTCAATTATTCCCATTTTCAAGCATCACAATGTTGTATAACAAGCAGCAGAGGGCAGTCAATACAAAACACTCTTTTCCAAATCAGATAATAAAGGTTTGCAGCAGCTTACCCTCGACATTCTTTGAAACCTTTCCTAGCACTCTAAAAGTGTTTAGAAATGACTTAGGACGAATATAACCTTCTAACGAATAATTATTCTTATGCAATTCTGCTACTAGTTTTAGTAAATATTTGCAGGATAACTCCATCTGCCTATCTAACAAGCCTACAATGTTCTAGGTATAATTGTATTAGTAAAAGAATTAATCCAAACGACCGGGATCGACCCGGACTCGAACCCGGACTTGATCCGGAAACATACTGGATCCCGATCGCACATTCAATCCGAGTCAACTCGATATTTACTTTTTTAACCGACCACAAAAGGTTCTGGTGCGACTCCCAACGTCCAAACCCCTTTGACAACCAGCATTTACCCTCGCCCCCCCACTTCCCTCCAACCACCCGACCGGCGGCCTCAATTCATTGCATTTCGTTTCATTTCCCTGTCGCGCGTTCTGCGCGCCGATCGAGTTTCGGTTATCGGTGACCGTGCACGCGCGGCGGTGGCGCCGGGGCGGCGTGTGAATGGGCCGACGCCTATTGAGAAAAGCGCGGGCGTGGTGCGGTGCTAATGGCGCGGCGCACTGGGCCGCTGGCGCTCGCGGGGTGCGCTCGTGCAGCGCTCCTGTTGAGGGCGGCTAAAGTTAGACTCCGGTGCTTGCGATGTTGTACGTGTGCCCGAGGCGCATTTGCAGTTGGACTAATAAGCAATGCTTTGAGCAAGAGTTTAGGTGGGGTAGCGGTATCGTTGTTGGAACTGCGGAATAGGGGTTTGGTCGCATTGGATATGGACTTTGCTGTCCGATTTCTGGACTCGGGAAGTATTGTGCGTTAACAAGAGAGCTGTTTTCGACGTTCACGTGGGCATAAGAATTCATATTAACTTCGTATGCCGATATGTTTTCGATCTATGTTCGTTTTTGAGTTGGGCATTTTTCAAGTATCAAAAATCTATTGGCAATGCGTTTTCAGTTTACGTTCGATTCTGAGAGTGCATTTTTTAGGTAAAAAAAAATTGGAAGGAAAAGCAAAGTAAGCGTAGTGTCTCTAGATTTACATTTAGAAAAACATGAAAGATTCATTAGATACTCATTTCTAAAGGTTTTTGTAGGTTCGTACCAAATTAACGAGCTAAATGTTTAAAAAAGAGAAGCAGTAAATCGGTTCACTGAGATATGCAAGATAATATTATGCATTTGCTTTCACCTGAGGGTGAAGGTGTAAGGAAGTTTCGTGGAGTATGTACCAGTATTCAATTTAGCAAAACCATTATGGCCATCAAGGCATAAATCGGTTCACGGCACGAGAGTACAATTTTATTTCAGTGCATTGCATAGGAAATGACTCAATCCGAATACGTGAAGTTTTCACCTTCATGTATCGCCGTCCAGTCGAGAACGCGGGCGGATTTTTTTATAGATGCCTGTCACGATGCCGGCGACGATAAACGGAAACAGGTGTTTTACTCGTTACCGGCACGAAATGACCATTAGCTTCCCTTGCGCCACTCGGCCGCGGGCAATTAACGTCGCGGGCGGAGCGGTTCGGGGCGGTCGGCGCGGCGCGGCGCGGCGCGCGTTGCGAAAGCGCCGGCAGCGCTCCCTAGGCCCACGCGCGGTTCAGAGACCTCCGAATCGCCCCGGCGCTGGGCCCGGCCCACGCCTCCGCACTCTCAGAGGCGGCAAGGCAATGGCTATAATAATAATAATAATAATAATAATAATAATAATAATAATAATAATAATAATAATAATAATAATTTGAATTTATCATCAAAAACACATTACAGTGTACAGAGTATACAACAATAGAAAATTAACAATACTAATACCAACACCTTCAAAAAACAAACAACAATAACAAAAAGACAGTTTTCATAACATTACAGAGTACACTCATTACCCTCTCTAAGTTACACTTGTTAGAGAGGGATGAGTTTCATGTCCCTTTTGGTGTGATACCAGTGCTTGCTATAGTCCATTCAATTCTCTATGGAATGAACCATAGCAACTGAAGTATAATAAACGTTCTTACCAACCATAATATAAAACAATAACAACAAGAACAGAAACATCATTTACATATTAATATCTATATAAAAATAAAATTAAAATAAATAATAAAAATAAAATAAAGAAAACAAATTAGGTGCAGGTTAGGCAATTAAAACAGGTAATGTCATGGCAATTGGCAATAACAAAACAAAATCAACAAAATTATCAAGACAACAATTCAACACTGTAAAGCAAATAAATAGGTTGTATACTAATAATGAAACAATATTGTACTAAGAATTAAATCAACAAGTAATAATAATAATAATAGTAATAATATTAGTAATAATAATAATAATAATAATAATAATAATAATAATAATAATAATAATTCGCACCATAATGAATGAATCATGAGCTGCAAATAAGTACGCGGGGAAAATGCAGATATAGATACAAAGAAAAATTATTTCATGTGGATTGCCTTTCTTTTCAATAAGCAAAAATAAACAGACATGACAAGATAATATTTTGACGCTGCCCGCTGTATAGAAGTTCTAAACTACAACAAGAAATCTTGTACAACTGTATGTGAGACAAGCAACTGAAAGTAAGTCTTGAAGAAAATGCCTTTATTGAAAAAAAGTATATTTTTGATATATTGTGAATATTACGTTTACAATGAAGGTGGCTAGCGTTTTCGTACCGGGAGAGGTGGCTTAGCACGCCAAATGATGTCACTGCAGTGCCTCTGTCCGGAAGGACCTTGGTTTCGAGATACCTGGTTGGGGCAAACCCGCTAGCCGACTGTAGGTCAGCGCCGAATCTCGCCATCCTTCGGGGCCAAGCTCATCGCCACCTCACGAGAGAAAAACATGCACTACACTAACGGGACTAATGAGCTTAGACATTGACGCGCCCGGAAGCACAAGTAAACAATTAATCAATCAGTCGCGTTTTCGGTGTATTGTCTGAATCAGATTATCTGTTAGTACACAAATTTCCAGAAGACGGCATTGATACTCGTAGAACCATCTCACAATTCATTGAGTGTGTACAAGGGCAGGCAGCTACTGGGAAATTCAAATGGATTCAAAGCAAAATTGAAAAAGTGTTGGTGGTGTAGAAAATACATTACACCATGAAATTATTTAAACGTTACCAGAGGAACTCCAGGCGTTTCAGAGGTTGGATATGAAACAGTACATCAACGTCACCGAATGAGCCATGAGTCTCACTGGCGTGCGGACCGCGCTTATTGCAATGTTACAGTGCTACATCCGTAATCTGCAATATCTCCTTTAATTTATTAGCGCCAAAACATTTAAAAACCAAAATAGTCGCCTCGTGGTGACAGTAGATTTAGTATTTATTTAAACCAAAGCGCTGGTGTGAAGCTTCGAAGTACTCGGGAAGTAGTTGAACAATGAGTGTGGCATAAAATAGGTAATGGTATTTTGCAAACATTTGTTTCGCTTTGTTATTCTAGGTTCATGAATTGATTTAAACGTTATAGAAGCTGACTCTTCTCATAAATTCAAAGGAAAGTTATAAAAAACTATGAATAGTAACTGTCGGCAAAACGTGGCCCTAATAAGTTCAAGTAATGGAGACAGTATTTTATTTTTTTAAGTTTTTCGTCCGCAATTAATCAATCTTAAAATATTATTTTATTATATTTTTGGCCAGTTCACAGATTCTAACTAATCATCTAAATATTTTACGTTAAATCAGATAGTGTTAAAATTGGAGATATAAAGTATTTTATGCAATATTTCGAATAGAGTTAGACATTGCAATTGATCTATGAAAAACTACGGCTGTCTAAAGTCTTAGAAAAAGAAAATGTGAGCTTTTACGTGCACCTTTAACATTATTTCCTGCTTCTCCGATATTGTATCGTAAAATGTGAGCAAATGAAGCAAGATACTAACCCCTTGAATGTATTATAATTTATTTTTTAAAGATGTACTCTCAAAAACGATTTCTCGAAAAGCACGTCTCCGTAAGCAATAAAGAATTAAAAACTACCGGGTCTGTGTGCTATTGAAACATCTGGCGGTACACTTCTATATATTTCGTGGTGTGCAATTCGGTTTCGTAGTTAGAGTGGGGTTTGAATCGCTTTGCGCTTTTGTACAGGAAGTCGCCGCCGCGCGCATGCCCAAACACTCGCGTACTTTGGAAGTAGAATTCTGCGGCGGCAGAAGGAATACTACCTAGGTTGCGGCGCAAGCTAGCGATGTAAAAGGTTGAATGTGCAGAGAAAACCTGCAGGAGCAGAATTGTAAAGACTCTGTCAGATTCAACTTAATTTACTGTCAATTAGTGAAGTAAACCAAAAACACAGATTTATTGTAGAGAACATGCTATTGTACAAAATTATTTTATAAAAATAAGTGAGGGAAGGATATAATGAGAATACTACCGACAAGGGAAGATATTCTAAAGTGAGAAGACCGAGCTACCTTCCCCCGTGCGAGAGGAATGGGCAGACTGCACTCACGTATGTGCCATTTTTGGGAACACATTGGTCCTCAGCTTCGATACACACGCTGTTCGATCCCAAGAATGCAGTGATCTTAAACGACTACAACAAATATGAGATGATCTAAATTTGATTCCTTCATAGAAGGTAGCGACTGGTGGCAACAAAAGAGGGCCGCAGATCCCAGTTAATGAACTATTTTATGACTATAAAAAAATTTTGAAATTATGAGGAAAACCTTAAAATTCGAATTAAAGACATTAAATTGTGTTGAAACTATTCACAATAATGAATTATTAATACAGAAACTTCATTTCGTCCCATCAGTTTTGAAGGATTGCCTCGAGTATTACTTAAAAGCAAGTTTTACCTATTTCCATCTTCAATCATAACTTGTAAATAAATTAATTACATTAGTGTAATTAACAAAATAAATTTAGAAACGTTTTCAAGAGATGGTTATTAAAAAAACTATGTTTTGGTTGCTCTTAAAATGACTGATGTATATGTTCACTCTGAGGTACAAGTTTTCATCGACCAGTTTCGGTGACAATTTGATACTCGCGTGGTTCCTCCATGCATTTCTGCGTCTCACATCCGCCGTGGGCGCGCGTCGTCGCCCCACGCCCGAATGAAACGGCACATCGCAGGGCGAGAACGCCGACACGCACAGTGGGACAGCGGGCGGCCAAACGGGCCGAAATCACCAATTTGAGGAATGGGCGGACAGCACCCACGCATGTGCCATTTTTCGGAACACATTGGTCCTAAGCTTCGATACACACGCTTTTGGATCCCAAGAATGCAGTGAACATAAACGACTACAATAAATATGAGATGAACTAAATTTGATCCCTTCTTGGAAGGTAGCCGCTACTGGTAGCAACAAAAGAGGGCCGCGGACCATCTTTCGGTTGGTTGGTTGGCTGTTAGTGATTCCGGGCGCGTCAACATATGAGGTCATTAGTCACGTAAGTGTAGTGCATTTTTTTATCGGAGGGTGGCGGTGATATTTCCTCACTGGATAGGGAGATCCGGCACCGACCTACCGTCGACTAGCTAGGTTTTCCCCAACCAAGTATCTTCCATTAGCGGGGCAGCCGGGCCAAGCTCTAAGCTCCCAACTGGTCTCCCGGTATGTGTGGTAGTGTAGTGCGTGTTAGTGTAAGTGTGAGCGAAGGGAGGGGAAAGAACAAGGAAGAGGTAGGAAAGATCACGCGCGGTTCGTGGCCCGTTTGTTAGAGTACTGCTCCGGCATTCGTTTGGTGTTGAGTTTCGGAGTAACCAGGAAAACTAGCAACCGGTCGCTAGAATTCCCCACTAGACAGTGACTGAATTCGACCTAAGCTGACAAGCTAATGTCGAAAATCTTGCACTCTCGGGACTCCCGGTCAGAGGCACTGCTGTGAGCCACCTCTCCCAATGCCACCTTTCGGTGTTGAAGTGGAGCCATTCGGGAGTATTGATTTCGGACGCGCCAAATACGTAGGTATTTATTCCCGTAAGGGTGATGCATGCATATCCCGGGAATTGTAAGTGTTTTTCTCCAGATGGAACAGAAGATACGGCATTGCTTTCGGGAGTTTTCCCCAGCAAGTGTCTCCGCCAGGCGGGGCGTCGCTTCGGCCGAGACAAGCTCTAAGCCCCCGTCTATTCTCCCGACATGTGTGCTAGTGTAGTGCAAGTGTAATTGCCAAAAATACGAATAGCAACTTAAGTTAACACGACGTTACGGTGTCCTACTTCACTGTGTGACTTCTGGAGTTTCAGAAAATATTAATACCCGCGTGACATTGCGAGAGGTCGCGAGGCGTGGCGTTCCCGCGGATCTGGGCGCGGCCCGCGCCTCACCGCGCCGCTCCGAGCTCTCTTTGAAGTGCCTCACCCCCCCACCCCCACCTCACCCCCACCCGGCAGTAGCCTCCGGGCGCGGCGCAGGGAGCGCGACAAAGTCCGCAGGGGCGCAGGGTGCCCGAGGGCAGGGAACGCGATTGGCGCAGGAGCTGCTGCAAGAGCCTGGGGTTTGAAAAGCTCTGAAATGGATTGATGGGATCGGGGTAGGAATGGATTAGAACGGTATTTCATAGTGGAGGCGTAAATGGAATTATTTTGAGAACTGGAAAAATCGTTCATCATCTCAACATGTTCATACAAATAGAGTTCAATACTTTGAATGGGAGTGAAATGTCGAGAATTGAACTCTCAGTCAGTTGAACCGAATTAAATTGAGTTGAAATAAAACAAATTGGATTGAAGCAAATCTGGTGGCATGGAACACGCAATTAAATTCAAATAATTAACATTGTATGTAATTCAATTAGTATGGTTCAAAGTGGTATGGTATTTTACGATTCCATATATAAGATACAATATATTCTTTTGTGTTTTTCTATCATCCTTATATTCTAGGTGGTCTCATCAACGGTTCAAGGTTCTAGGTGGTGCCTCAAGTTCGATTTGGTTTGATGTTTCAGTTGCTGCACTAATATCCGTATTCGCTAATTCATTCTGCAGCACACTTGGACATAAAATATTGGACATTGGACTTTGTTTACGAATATTTCGGAAAGGTTGAGGATAAAAATTAATCATCTACACGTTTCTTAAAGCTTATAAAATTTTCTACATGTTTTTCAATTAATTCCAATTGTGTTATTACGCTTTGAGTAATTTCAGATCAATTTTTTTCTGGAAGTTTGCCGAAAGCATGCAACAATGCATTTGTTTACGGTCTGCCTTTAACAACAATGATTGTAGAATCGGTGATCGTAGCGAACATATATAAACAAGGTAAAAGTTTTCGTTGCCAACCTGTATGGCCGAGGTGGCTAAGAGCGAGTACCGACTCAGCGCTTCGGTCCGAAGGGTCGCGGGTTCGAGTCCCGCCTTGGGCATGGCTGTTTGTCCCTTGGCTTTGTGTGTGTGTTGTCGCGGAGGGCCTCGCGTTCTGCTGACCCCAGATTAGAGGAGCCCGCAAGTGTTTGTCTAGTGTATGGTCGAATATGCGTCCCTTCAGGACGTAAAGGGCAACCGGCTGTCGGCTGGATAAGAGCCCTAGGGAAAAAAAATGTTTTAGTTTCATAGGTTCACCGCCTTTTGATGAGGGTTATTCCCGGAAACAGAGCGGCTGACTCTCGTTTTGACCTTAATTGGCATTAAAACTAAAAAAACAATAAATTATCCGTCCATTTATCATTTCAAATTTTGTGTCGCTGCCTCCCGGACTATTGGAAGCCCTTCAAGTGCCGTCGCCATGGCAACGGCGAAACATGCGATCGCTGGGATTGGCTATCTTTTTTGAAATTTTATTTCGAATGAAAGCGACCCGAATAGTATTACGGTTGACGGAGCGACTGTCGGCGCAGGCCGGGTCGGGCGGTGGATCATTCAATGCAATCGAGCGACATGCGACTCGAAACGCCAGGAATTAAAACTGCTGGAGCGAATTTCGGCATTCAAGTTGCCGATGCCTTCGACTGGGTATGTTTATAAACACGACCGTCGTATTCATCCGAGAAAGATTTTTATTGCGATAATCCCGTCTCTGAAAAGGGTTCGAGTTGAATATTGACGTTTGATATTCTCTTCACCCACAGGCTTTCCTGTTGCTCAGTAAAAGTATTTAGTCTCGACATTTTTAATGTTTTTGAACTGTTTCTAAGTATGGTATAATAGAATAGAGAGTATATTCTTTAATGACAACTGCAAAGGTGATTTTTCTTAAATAATTAGTAAGATCGCTTCCATACTTCAGCGTTACACAACAATTCTGACTTCTTGGTACTTCCTGGTTTGAAGCAACTGCTTGAGTAGTATTACGACAGTATAAAAGACTAACAGTTCTTTGCTGTTAAATTTTTCTCTAAATCTAGAAGTCAAATTACATTACAAGAACATTCGATATCCTTCAAACAAAACCTCAACGGAATTGCACTTACCATATTAGCCCCACATTTGAAACCTCCAGGCTATGTATTCAAAGAAGGGCTTATTTTGATGACGATGTATAATCAAAAACATTCTAAATCGATTAACCCGTTTGTAGATCTCATGACAAGGTTATTTCGAATATTCTCAAATTTAATACGTCATTTTATTCTTCTTCTTCCGAGCAAGCGTACCGGTGAAAGGACGGAAAAAACAAAAGAATAACGTCGCGTTTACGAAAGACGTTTCAACCGGGATTAAGTGAGCTACTGCTCTGTTGACGGCGATAAAATCAGCGACAGGATCGACTTGAGTGCCGGCATTCTCCAGGGACTCTGCCAGCCGGACGATGTAGGTCACAACTCGAGAAGAAAACACTTCTGAGAAAGTTTGTTTGCCCTCGCCGCTCGCGAACTGCCAAGAAATTCATACAGAAACGCGCCCTTCGCTTCGCTCGCAGCTCTCGAGTGCTCGGATCGGTTTTCTCAGGGCAACTCGCGCGGCGCGGCGCGGCGCGGGCGGCATGGGGGGCGACGGCAACGGCCCCCGGCGCCGGAGGGGAAGGCGGGCTCACAGCGAAGGAGACGAGAATGAATTGGGGCGGTCTAGGGGAAAGAAGGCGTGTATGCGGAAATGTGCAGAAGAAGCGCGCGAAGCTTTGATTGTTGATGGATCTAATGTCACATTCACGTACATTCCACGTATATTTTAATAATATATATCACGGCATTTTTTCACCGATATGCATGCGCCATATTGATTACAAAATATATTTCTTATGGGGTACCCCAAATATCCTTTTTCTGTAGACTTCTCTCAATACAAACGCATGGTCGATTAAAATAATATGTAAACGTAAAACTACTAGTTTACTCAACTTGAAAGCAGTGAAAGTAATTTGGTAATCAATATGATGCAAACAGTTCGTACAGCAAATGCGCCCATGTCATTCCTGAAAGGATCCTCTCCAACAGGGACGATAATGAGCAGGAGTATAATAATCCCTCAACATTCGCAAAGCTTAGGTTTGCAAAAAACATCGTCATGTTAAATTCGCAAATGTTGAGCCTGTTATCTAATGCAAAAAGGTGGTTTAGGTTCCGGTGTATCAGAAAACAGTTTTTAGAAAAGGAAAAAAAATATAAGGGAAACAACTGCAGTAGTATTCAGTAAATGAGCAGTATAACACACAGAATTCAGAATTGACATTCCCAAAATGAGAAATAAAACAGAATATTTGAATATTATTTAAAAATGATTCGACAATGTATTCGGTTATTTTTCATTTCATTGACCCTCTCACTATCTTAAAAATCACTATATATAGAAGTTTCTGATTTTACTTCTCTCTTAACTTTATCTCTCTTTATTTCCATGTTTGGATCGCATTCGAAAGCCCTTTTTATCAGAGCGTGTTAAAGTTTTAGAATGTCACAGACTGATTTGGCATTTAAGTTGATCAAGGGCGCAGTTTCGTCCGTTATTCTTATCACCATTTACAATGAGGATTTCTTTACTGATGATTTCCTGAAGCTCCTCTTCAGTGAGGTCATTATCATGAGAGTTGCAAAAATCATTAATGTTTTATCGTCAAATCTCTCACCTCTAATTTAACAAAACTTAATTGAATTACTTCACAATTGTGTTTTTTTTTTCTGTCATTCTGAATTGAAATGCCAACTTCACACTTTTGAATAACGTTATGCTTTGAGTTCCGGCATCTGTGGAGTACGTCTTCCAGATGACGCTGTTGAAGACACTAAAATCTGCTTGCTTTCACGACGATCAAATGAATCACACGCGAATGATGAAACCGCACACATTTCTCTATTCGCGAATGTTCGAAACTAGTGAACGGCGTTGAGAGATAGGCGTAGAAGATACCGTTCCGGGCAATGACACTAAAATCGATGTTTTTCGAAATGTAGTTGATTGATTCATTGATGTTACAGGGCACTCGTCCTGAAATATAGTATTACATAGTTTATAATATTTTATATAAATCAGAGTTTACTAGTAGAAATTATGCACTATGTGGGTACCTGTCATCCATTGTATCCATTATTTTTAGACTTAATATAAGTAATCTATGTTTTTTTCTACTGATATCCCATTAATGAATATCCATGAAATCGCTTATGTTCTATGAGACAATCCCACGTAAAATATTAGTAGTATGTCAACTCACGTATACCATTGCTTATCTATCTTGGGCACAGTCAGATTTGAAGAAAATTCAAGCTTTGATGCGAAGAAGTTTTCCTTCCTGAAAGCACAGCGGTGTGGCTGGCGACTGTCATCCCACCGGCCACTGGTGGTCTGCCATTGTGGTTTCGGCAACTGATGCGGTGTCGGTGGCTGAGAGGAAACGGCAGAGCGGGTCAGAGCGAAGTTGCGAATGTGAGACAACACCTGGCCATTTTCTTGTCGACGGCAACACCCGAACACCAAAGTTTGTGACGCGATGTAGGAGAGGAAACTTCTCCAACTGCTCGAGGTCTGTCTGAGATCACAATTTGGTCTGCTGGAGAAAATTTGCTGAAACGTTAAATTCTTTATATTTTGATTCTTATCATTTTGATGAATAACGGTTCCATTTGTATAATATAATTTCGTAGTATTTATATTCTATGCCTTATTTCCTCTCAACCACATGTATTTTAATTATCTAGACTATTTTAAACAATTATTGATCAGATTATACTGTTTTTAAGAATCATAGACCATATAAATGTTTGTAATTTGCGTCATTTTGCTTCCTGAAAGCATAGTAGTAGAATAGTAGGGACAATCATCCCAACGGCCATCGATGTGTAATCGCATTTTTACTTTTCTTTAAATGCTTCGTTTTTCTACAAACTATTTTTCTGTTAACTGCTCATATCAAACACATTTCCGAAAACCTAGATGATTTTTACTCTCTCAATTTTCAATATCTATTCTCTCGGTCTTCCGTCTTTCCTCCCTGTCACTCGCTCTCTCACATTCTTTGCTTTACTTCACTAAAGTCCCTGTTCGCTTACACGCTTTCAGATCAAGAAACTTCGAAACTTATTTGTTTAGTACAAGAGGTTACCTGTAGAGTATGCAAGGTGTACTAAAAATTGAACGTTTACTACTAGTGCTAATAGTGAGGCTACGCTCAAATGTTCAGATAAAATGCAACGAAGAAAATAAAATACTTTCGTCTGAAAGCATCTGCTACTGACCTGAATGTAACATGGTGATTAGAATAAAGGTCTAAAAAGTGTATGACACACGTGGCATTAGTGATTTTATTCTGTTCGTGCGATTGCGCCACTCGGCCTATCGACCTCGTGTCTGAACGTATCCTAGTCGCAAAATAAAATGCCACATTTACCACCCCTATCATAAATAACTATTCTGAATTATCGTATTACCTCTCTCATGCCTCTCCTCAAATATCATCATAAAACTTTACTTTTTAACTTCTACTCTTCTATTCAACCGTATTTATGCCCCTGAGAAACTAAAACTCTTCCAGTGCAAGCTCAAACTGTTTGCTTGCCGACAGTTCACTCCAGATCTTTTCCACCTGGAGGGAGTTAATGGATTAAGACGAATCCAAAATTTTAACAGAATTTCTCTAAGAGAGTTACACGCTTCGTGAAATTAGCCCGAGAGAGAAAGAGAAGAGTAACTCACGAACGGAAGTTACCCAAGCAATAATGTAAAGTCCGGTCGGTTCCCTCTTGCTCAAGAGCAAATTGGATGAACAGCAGGTCTGAATTCGTTTGGTTAGAGCAATCACCAGCTGCTGGTATTACACAAGAAGGGAAACATGATAAAATCGTTCATTGAATGTTTATTTATGTAGTCGGTGTGATTTACTTTAAACATTGTTTGAATTAAGACATGAACTTGTAATACTAAATAAAAAAGTCATTATCTAAATTTATCTAAAAGGACAAATGTTTCAAAGTAAATACGTTTCAGTATAATCAATACTTAATAATTAAAGTAACACATGCTCTAGTCGTCTCGGTCAACAGACAGAGCAATATTTATTCTCAGCACTTCCAACACTTGCTATGTTGCACTGTATACATCATAAGATACTTGTTAGAATGTTAATTCCATCTTCCAACTATTTTTTATGGCTCACGTGCCTGTTGTTATGAGCAGTGACCTCCTCCTCTTGCCTAACAAGTAACACTTTGGTGGCTTGTTTATCCTTGAAAATAGATTTTATTACATGGGAGTTTTTTGTTTTTTTCTCCCTTTCAAAAATTCAAAATTTAAGTAGTATATGACTTAGTGTAGGGGTCACAGAATTTTGAAAATGTGCACACAATTCATTTTTCCCCATAGCACGTCATACGCAGTTTTTAACTGTTTTTTTGACGTAAAATAAAATAAAATAAATAAATAAATAAATAAAACACTTTGGTGGTTTGCACTCTTCGAAGGATCGTAATGTGATCACGAGGGAAGAATCGGAGGTGAATGATTATGGATGGATTGTATTAACAGTATTAGAAGTTAGCCTCACCATTGCTGTATGTGGGATACAAACCTCCGCTCTTCGGTCCTGCGTATTGGGACGCTGCTCCAAATCCCTGCAGTACTGAGGCCGCATTATTGAATTAGTGCCTCAAGTGTGAAATTCATTGAAAATCGTATCACTTTTTTAATTATGTACAGATCATATCCAGCCGTTAACAACTAATTTCTTTACTTCACGATGTTTTTGGTAAGTTAAAGCTCAAAGGTTACATTTTTGATATTTGTTTATTTATTTATTAAAGAAACTTAGAAGAAATGTCAAATATGTTGCTTAATTAATCAATAACTGTATAAATGCTAGTTTTCAACGATACCACTTGGTCTGCGACATCTGCCAGGTAATGAGGTGTTGAGGTTCAACAAGCATTATATTTAATATGTTGGCGGGAGTTGGCGCTTCGTTGTTTAATGACCTTGAGGCACCGCAAGCCCTGCTTTGCAGGCCCACATTCCGTACTCTTTCATTAGGGCAGGAGCGTGCAGCGCGCGAAAAAGTTGGACCCGAAATCCCCTTTGGAAGCGGTGTGGGCGGTGGGGGCGCGAGCTGGAGTTGCTCGGGTTCGTTGAAGCCCTCTCTATTGAACTCCGCCCCACCCGACCCGACCCAACCCGACGCGCGTTCCGCTCCAGCTGTTATGCTCCAACGCTTCACCTGGCGCTGGCGGGTGCACGGAGCCAGCTGCCCCGCCCTTGCCCCGCCCCGCCCCGCCCCACCCCGCCCCGCCCCGCCCCGCCCCGCCCCGCCCCGCCCCGCCCCGCCCCGCCCCGCCCCGCCGCAGATTCAGTGCAGCCCGGCCGCCTCCGCTTGCGTCTTCAGGCGCCCTCGCTGCATTTCGTACTTCGCCGCTAGCGCACTCTCGCGGTCACGTCATTCAGGCGCATATTCCGTTTTCCATCTGGACCGACGAATGGATTATGAGTTAGACTTAGAGCAGTCACGAGATAAGGCACAACAGCCACAGTAAGCTTCTCGCTGTTGCTGTATGTTCATTTTAATTGTTAATTGTTGTTGTACATTGAAACCTCAATATATTCATTCATACAATTCGGTCAAAAAACTGAGTTAGTGATGAGGTGTTCCAGTAACTTCCAAGACCTTGATATTTTTCTTACCTTCAATTACGTACTAACATGCGCCAGGAAAGTCTCTCAGCATCGAGCCAAGTCAGGCCCTCCTATTAAAAATTTCATTGATGTTGTTAACAACTAGATCACTTGAAAATATTGAGAAATAACCAGATGATTTGGACAACACTCTCAGCATCTGTTATGATTGTGGTGAGTACGCAATTTACATTTTCTTTTATTACAAGCTGCACCTCGTGCTACCAACATAATTTTCGTTGCTAGCACTCTCACCAGCAGTGTGCCCCTGCGGAGAGACATTCCTGCTGTTCTGTATTACAAATCCTTAGACTTAAATTAACTCATATATATTTCAAACTTTCAATTTGTTTTTCTCATAAATCCAACTATAGTTTAAGTATTCATAATACGTTCTTCAGCCTTAAGTTTCGTTGCATTCGGAGCAGGAATAAATTTTTGTGTGTGTGCGTGCGTGCGTGCGTGCGCGCGCGCGCGTGTGTGTGTGTGTGTGTGCGTGCGTGCGCGTGCGCGCCGTAGCCTTCTCCTCTATACATCATCTCGCCACTTGCGCTGCACCTGGTGCGGGCTCCAACGCCTCCTCTGCAAAGTGGCGCCGCGCCCAAAGTTCTCTATTGCAAGTTCGCTCGCAGATGCCCCAGCAAGTGGACTGTTGAGTTGCTGGCGCTCTCGGTCTCCTCTCCGGGGGGCAGGTGGAGAGGTCTCCGAGATTTGTCGATACTGCTTGCTGTGCCAAGAAAAAAGTAACTCGACAAAATTGGAATCGTGGATTGATTTTATTAACCGCTGAAATCTACCGTTTACGTTCTCATATCCAGTCAAAAAATTCATTTTTCAAGGTGGTGGATATTGAATTTCTATTTGATTTTGATTATCATTTTCTTAGACTTTATCGCGCTTCCCAGAAGATTCGCCTT
Source organism: Teleogryllus occipitalis (assembly GCA_011170035.1). NCBI lineage: Eukaryota > Metazoa > Arthropoda > Insecta > Orthoptera > Gryllidae > Teleogryllus > Teleogryllus occipitalis. The sequence goes on from BLKR01009138.1 coordinate 102,416, forward strand.
CCACTGTTTTATTGAATAAAAAGTGAACTTTTCTTGAGAATGTGAAACAAAACCCTTGTATTTCTTACAACTTGAATTCTTTTGAGCCAAAAATTCCTAAATACTAACTTCGACACTAATAAAAGAAAGTCATTTTTTTGAAGTGTAGACTTATTGATGCTTCTGTCGTCATTTTTTTCTTTTTCCGTCATTTTTAATACATTGTTTGCTGATTTCATAGATTTTAATGTCATTTTTAATGGTACTTGCTTCAAATAATATTTTTGTGATGCAACAAATATTCTTCACAAAATTACTCAGTAACCTATTCGATTTATTCGCTCAGAAATTGTTTTGACAACCCTTGTGAGTATGTAATTTTTGTGACTATATCAGCGCCATTGCTGGTTCGGCCAATTTCGGAATAACTAAAGATAGAGATTTCCTGATAAAGAACAGTCCAAACGAAAAGTTTTCAAGCTGAGTTCTCTCGAACGACTGGAAGAAGCTTCGATACTTCAGTAACATATCCGACAGATTGAGTTGTTTATCCGAACTGGTTTTGATAAGATTTTTTACGACATTTTTCTTTGATTTTAGGGCATTTTTAAAGCATTTTAAGATAATTTTATTAATAATTTTTGGCGATGTTTTAGGTCATCAAAATCCGCCCCCTACGTATAAGTATTCAGCGTGTACAGCTAATCCCTTTGCTTGAAATCATCTGGGACTCATTTCACATAATCCTCATTACTCCGTTTGCATTATCCTTATTATCAACGCCATCTCACATCTCCCACTATTGAAACCACAGTGCTAAGACACGGAATGCCCATCGAGAGTGTGGGAACGAAGCGTTCAAACCGAAGGCGTAGCGCCTGATTCTCTGAGAGGTGTTCTACGAGGAGCGCCCTGCCGCGGCTAGCCTGGGCGTGGAGCTGCGCGCCCGCTCGCGTGGAGGATATTTGTGAAAGTGGCAGTTTTGCACGCCCCAAGGCTTTGCGCAATAGCGTTCCAGTTGGAACATGACGTGGCGGTGGAGGCGGAGGTGGCTGCAGTGAACGGTTTGCTCCGTGGAAAAGGAAGGAGGAAACAGAATGATCACTTCAATCGCGACCTGTCCGAACTTTCTCAGCAACGATTCTGCGTTGTTTTCTTCTTTTTTTCGCGAAGTCGCCTCAACAACTTTGTGTCAATAGTTCTCTTGCAATAGCTTGAGTGTGAAGTGTTGGAAACGTTATATTTGATAAATGGAAGCAAGACGTAGTAGATGATAACTTTACTGATTTCTCTTTTTTTTTATAACTCTAGCTCATATTAATTTTCAATAATTTTAATTTAGCATAATTTTATATCAATTTTCTCTTTTCGTGTCCTCTGTTATTTTCTTATCATTAATATCTTTTCATTTTTTAACTTATATATTTTACAATAAAAGGCAGTTATAAACCGCGTGTGACGTGCTAAGTGGAGAAGTGCAATCTGTACACGTTTTATTGAGCTCTAAAATCCCTACCATAGCTCTTAGTCTGCTTTAAGCTAAATTATGAATACAGGTAGCAATGAGCATTTTGGGCAGGCAAATGAAGTCGCACCCTCGATGGCAAGCTTAAGTTTGAATGCTCTAAATCAGGCAGGACAAACCGCGCCCGCCTGGGGAGTCCGGCGCTCCTACGGGCACTGGCACCTTTCCCTGACTCCGCACTCATTTCTCCTTGAAACCCAGAAAGGGGAGTACAGTGCGCAAGCTGAAGCGGCGAGAGGCGGTGAATTACGGCTTCATACGAAAAGATATTGGCCAGAGCTTTTCTATCAGTATTGAAAATTGAATGTTTATATTCTTCACTACTTACTATTTGATGTTTATTTTTTTTTCTAAATTCTTCCTTATATAAACATATTTTCTAAGTGACAGGAATATGTTTCGATAGTGAATTCTTTCCTTGTTTTCGTTTTTGTTGTGTTATTAAATCATTCAGTTATTTAATGTAGTTAGCAATAATGTGAAATAAATTTCTGTAAGTTAACAATTCTCGCTTATGGACGGACAGCGCTTTTAACACCCAAGAATATTTTCGTTAAACCTTCTAACCTGAATGTAGAAAGTTCATGCTTTTATATCGCTCTTAAGTAAACTGAATTACAAAACCAAAATTCTTTTGATTCAAATTTTTTAAATTTTACTCTCAATTGAGAATTTCAATTCGGAGTGATGTATTATTTCATTTTAATGGATCATTTTTCTAATTTAAAGAGAAAATAGGAATTTATATAGCTAAATTCGTGACAATAACTGTCAAGTAACTTCTCTCAAGGACTGTCGTGAGATAGATATCCTGTGACGTACAGCCACTACGGAGGAATTTGTGCAACCCCTACTTTTAAATATCGCGCCAATTTCTCTGAACGCAGTGCCTGCGCGCTCTAGTAAGCTTGTTACCTCGCCCGCAACCTAAATATGCCTAGTTTAGGGTAAGATTTGATAATAATACATTCACTCCCGTGCAATACAAACTATTGCAACGGCAAATGAGCTGCGGCAATAACCTAAAATTCACTTGTTCACCGAAAGATATTCAACGTGCATATTGAGATTGTCCCTCTAGATACTACTTGTATATCATACGAATCATGTCATTCCTGTTACTTCAAATCCACATCGGAATAAACCATCCATCTAGTTTCGGCGATCGCGTGAGACGTGCCTGTCAGATGCAACGGACGGCGTGGTCCTCGCTGTCTTGTCGCCCCACGACGTGCAGCGCATCGACTCGCCCGACGAGCGTGGCCAAGCTCGAAAGCGGCCAGATCGATGGGCTCCGTGCGCCGGCGATGCGCTCGCGCGAACTGCAGCCGCTGCACAAAGGCCCTCCCCGCAGCCGCGCCGCCACAGGTGGCTCAGGGCATACATTAATGTCACTGTATTGCCTCTGACCGGGAGGCCCCTGCGCTTGAGTCCCGACAATGGCAGGATTTTCGACTCTAGCTAGGTGGAGTTCAGCCGCTGTCTGAAAGAGAATTCTAGAGGCCGCCTGCTCCGATTGGGCGATTTCCATGGGTTCTTCGATCAACACAAGGCGAATGCCGGAGCAGTTCCGTAGCAAACGGGCCTTGTACTGCGCGCCTTTTGATTTTCTGTTCCTTGCTTTATTCTCCCCCCTTGCACTCACCCTTACATGCATTACACGACCACACGTTTCGAGAGACCAGTGAGGATCGTGGAGCTTATCCCGGATGGGGAGGTGCCTCGTTGGTAGGAGAATGCCTGGTTGGAGAAAACCACGCAAACTGACGTGTAAGTCGGTGCCGGATGTAGCCATCCAGCGGAGGAAGATCACCGCCACATCCTCCCATAAAATAATATTCTATACTTATGGGACTAATGACCTTAGCAGTTGACACGCCCGAAAATACTAATCAGTTAATCTCCGCAGACGCCGACCAGTCCGGCACCAAGCAGCATTCCGAGCAGGGCTGTGGGACAAAAGTCTCAGAAAAACAACAAAAATGAAAATGGTTCCGTTTAATATGAGAGCTGTTTTATTCAACCTCTAATCCATCCATTAAACTGCTAGACATGTAGGAGGATTTGGGGATGTGCAGTTGGCGATGGCGCATCTATTTTACCATAATCTCTTCCATACCGACCCCATATCGCCAAATTGAGATGAACCGTAGGTACGTGAAGAAGGGTGATATGATTGACGCTCCCTCCAAGTGCGAGCTGCGTTCGTCTACTCGCTTAATTTAAAAAAGAAGCGAATAGTGCACCAGAAATTCGCAAAAGAATGAGTCGAGTATAGGTGTTAACTTTCAAACCAATGAGAAATCCTGGCTTCTAGAGATGCCCTTATTCATGACAATGCCAACCTTCAAAATGCTTCTTTAACCAAACAACATCTGGAGTAGATGGGTCGTGTATTATCATTCGGCGTTTAGCCCAACTTACTAACGGTAAGTTTCGTCTCTTCCTCAAATTGAAGAATTGGCTAGGAGAGTAAAGCTTCAAGACCAATGAGGAGCTTCAAAGTAAATTTCAGGTCCATCTCACATCAGTAGGGGCAATGTTCGACAAAGAAGAAATCAAAAAGACTGTTCACAGACAAAACAAATGCCTGAATCTTCGCGGCGATTATGTAGAAACGTAATTATGTTTAAAGGTAACTTTAGATAATATATACTTTTTTCTTTACTTTTCTTTATAGATGTTGTCCATCGGAGGTCGTATATTTACAATTCAGTTGTGCTACAGCTTAGCGCAGATTTTCTCCTAGAAGTTCCAACGTTAACATAAAATATTATCGATGTTAATACCACGAATGCATTGGATATGTCCGCTAAATTTGCGAATCGATATTGAATTAACTTCATGAGAGAAACAGTCATAATAAATATACACTAAAACATTTAATACTGAATGAGGGGAAGCTTCAACTGATTAAAAGTAGTAGATTTTCTGCAAAAATTACCCTAATTTAAGAATTAAAACTCCTGATGACAATCGATTTCAGTTTGATAAATTATGTATTCTATAGTAGATTGGCATCTCTCACACGAGACCACTTCTCGACAAAGGTCGAAATATAGTGACGAGCTCTTAGCCGACTCCTAATTTAAACTTACATTTTTAAATCTAATGTGTTACGCAAAAAGAGACTACAAAACTATACCAAATTTAGGAGCGCAGGTAGTAGGTTGAAAAGATGGAAGCGACATTAGTAATAAACTTTTTTTATATAGTCATTTTCCCAAACTCATCCTCCCCTTCTTTAGAAACAAATTTTAAAAACTATCACGTCAAAAAAAATCCTTACAAGTCCTACTAGTTCTCTTCAGCGAACTAATGTAACAGCTCTTCCATGCGACATACCGCCGTTTCATTCTGTCACAAAATACATTTTCCTCGGAATCGCAGACTTGCGAATATTCCAATAATAAAGCGAAATTCCGAGGTCCCGGCGCGAGGTCGCTGTGCCCGGGGCGCCGCGGGGGCGGCGGAAGGCGCCGCGATACGGAAGCGTCGCCGCGCGATCTCCAACTTCAAAATGAGTTCCGTGGCCACCCGGGCGCGCGTAACGCGGCGCGTTTTGTGCAGATGCCGCGGCGGCGATGAGGACCGAGGACGGGGCCATGCACCGCGACCCGGGCAAACAGGGAGAAAAAGGTGGCGGTGGACAAGGCGTTTGGGATGAGGACGGTGGGATGTTGGGGCAGGGAGGAAGGTGGGACGGCAAAGCGGAAGGTGACAAGGGATAAGGGGATTGGTGCAGGACCGAGGACGGGGCCATGCACCGCGACCCGGGCAAACAGGGAGAAAAGGTGGCGGTGGACAAGGCGTTTGGGATGAGGACGGTGGGATGTTGGGGCAGGGAGGAAGGTGGGACGGCAAAGCGGAAGGTGACAAGGGATAAGGGTATTGGTGCAGGACCGAGGACGGGGCCATGCACCGCGGCCGGGCACACAGGGAGAGAAAATGTGACGGTGGACGAAGCGCTTGGATTCAGTTCGGTGAATTGCTGGGGCACTAAGGACGGTGTTGTGAGGGGAAAGAAAGATGGAGTGGGCGGCGGCGGTGATCGAAGCCTTTGGAATGAAGACGGAGTTACGTTAGGACAATGAGGGCGATGTGAGGGGGAAGAAAAAAGCAATAAAGATGACAGCGGCTGAAGCGTTTAGGGTGAGGTTGGGGGAGTGCTGGGATAGGGAGGAGGGAATTGTGAAGGGAAGAATGAAAATGCGCAAGCAATGTTAGCCAATTAGGCCGTATAAAATTGGCGATTTTTTTGCTACTTTTTTTTACGTCAACCTAACCATTCTGCTGTCAGCTGACATTCCATGCTCTCAGTTATGACCACTGCCTTTTGCACCCTTGAGACGCGTGACTGCACTCCCTTAACTTCACGTGGCTCGTAGTCCCAATGCGACCGTGCACTTACTCCCGCGGCTTGTAGCTGATAAACCCGTGGCGGCACTTGACACCTTTTAAAGGTAGGGAAATTTGGACCGTGGCCAGGTGCCCTTAACCCCACTACGAACCTTTCTCCTCCTGGCACGCCGATTTTCAATGCTCGCTCATATTGTAATATATCTTGACACTCGTGTGTCGTGTGTCACCCAACATTACATCACCGTTCCATAATATACCTTTATTGGACTTTTATCACTCTCTCACGGATTAAAACAGTGTGATGTTTTATAATAAGGTGGCTTTGTGACCCTCTCAGTGGCAGAGCCTGCAGGCTGCATGGAGCGATTTTCGCAGCTTGACAGGGCGGGGGCGGGATGTACATGACAGGTAGGCAGTTGGAATGAGCGGGCATTTTAGAAGGCCATTGAATTTCAAAGTTAAGTGAGGAAGAACACACTTCGAGTAGCTGACTGAGTCAGTGAACACCAAATATATTTCGTTTGAAACTGGGTACGTCGATCTTCGGGGTAGAGCTATTGAGAATAACGGGATCAATTTTGTATATTGCTACAATATCCATATTTGTATTCCGATTCAAATTTTGAATTAAAACTATTCAATTCCCGAGTTATAAAATAGGAGTTAAGTAATGTAAAATGCCTTAATATAATTGTGGTTTTTCTACAAGTCAATCAGCTGAAAATATTACTTGATGTAATGATAGATGTCCATCTGTTTTCTTCATTCATATTTTTTACATCGTTTTTATTAGCTGTCTGTAAAATGCGATAAATCAAATTTGTGAAATTTGGGATAACCCCTCATCAATAGTCATAACGGAAGTTTTTGCAGAGGTTGCACAATGTGAATGAAGGTGGCGGCGCATTGTTTTTGCAATGATAGATATCAGTAATTTGGTATGCAACGCATCGTACCCATCTGAATGAAGTTATATTTGAGTGCACTCGCGCGCTGAATAACTATTTATCACCGTCGTATTTTCCTGCGTTTAATTAAAACCTATTCTGTTGTTGCAAATGCGAAAAATTGTGTTTTGTGACTCAAATGGCTTTATTAAAATGGGTGACAGGAGAATACGTCACAATTTGACCCAAAAGCCTAAACACATTTCATCTTACAAAATAATATATCATCAAAACACTATCCTTGGTTTTGATTTAGTATTACGCATTACAACGCATGTCCTTTATTCGAGAATGACGGAAAATGGACGAATGTACACAAACGTTAAAATAATTATCAGCTAATCTCAAACCAAAACAACATGTCATCATTTCATTGATATTTTTGCGGGATAGTAATAAATTGCGATGACATGCGGAAATAAAATGCTGACAAATGTAAACATGATTCCATAATACATTTTAAAATTTTTTCTCCGGAAATTCTGTTCAAAGGAATAATTTACTCTAAGCATCTGAGAATTCTTCTACGCAACAAAATGTGATTTGGAAAGATCTTATTAAGTATTTAATCTATTCATCTTTCCCTTCTTTATGACAATAGATAAGTCCATTCTTAGATGGAAGAGAACTAACTTAGTTGCGTACATCGGCCACCATTAGAATTTTTGCAATTCTGCCAATCAGTATACAATTACTCTTGATGTAGTACAATTACAGGTGCAAACGATTTTTATTTCGTACATGAAAGCTCCTTTTCTTAGTGTTGTAAAGAACACCTACTGCCAGATTTTCCCTATTTTCCAACTGTTTACAATAGATTGAAGGTATAGACAGTGCGAAGTTCAAGAAAGTAACACAGATATAGAGTCAATACTCATGACTGTACCATTAGAGTCATTATGAAACCACACACCATATGAATGGGAAAGTACAATTTTTTCTGAAAGTTGTGCAAAATGTCGATTTTTTCCACAATACACCAAAGTCAATGTGTAAAAGTCCGTTCGATTAAAGATGTAAAGTGCGCTGCCACTCTTACTAACTTATGCCAGAGTTTTTTTATTGGCTTCTGATTTATTATCATATCACACAAAATAGTTTCATATTATTTTGTTAGAAAAATGAATGCTAATGAACATCTTGTTGATGCCATTCCCGAAAGAGAGCTGGGGAAACAAAAGGGGAAGATAACATTCACAAACATAGGATCACTGCAGAAAACGTGCGCCAACAACTTATCTGGGTTTACGTCCAGTTTAGCAATAATGATACAATGTGGATGTGGTTCTGTGCATTCGCAGACAGTATATGTAGATTTTCGAAGCTATAACTGCGATAGATTTTTTACGGTTTTTGGCATTAATAGACAAATATGAAATGTTACTAAATCTTTCAGTTGCAACAGATGCGAATTCAGTCTTCCTAACTTTTGGATGATGACTAATGCCCTGCTGGGCCTAATTCCGATTACAATCGTTGATTCGGTTCTCGAGAAACTAATAACAGGAGATATTAATAATAGTAATAATAGTAATAATAATAATAATAATAATAATAATAATAATAATAATAATAACAATTGGAAGAAGAAGAAGAAGAAAATGGTGGAAGAGTAGTTGATGCGAAAGTGGAGGAGGTGAAAAATTTAAAATAATGAAGATGACGATAGTGAATACATGGAAAAGTGATCGAAAATTGATAATGAAAAGAGACAACGGCTCAAGAACAGGAGAAAGTTGAAGAACCGAGGAGGATATATTTTTCGTAAATACACAATGAAAACTGTTTGTGACATACAGAAAAGAAATATAATCTGCACGCAACAAAACATGTGCCTAATGGAGCTACATTAATAGATAAATAGGGAGATGGTGAAAGTGAGAAAGAGGTGGGAAGGTGCGGAAGAGAGAGCAAAGGAGCGCGGGAGGTGGGCGCCATGATGGATGCGCCGGCGCGCCGCCCGGGGATGGGGACGGGGGCGGGTACGGGGGCGGGGACGGGAGCGGGAGCGGCGCCTGCTGAAGTTCCCTAGCGAGCAGATAGCGACCCGCGCCGTGCTGCGCCGTGTCGTGCGGCCTCTGGGAGTCAACAGGACGAAGGAGCTGCTGTCTAAGGTTAAACAGCGCGGTAACAGATGGACGAAGCGGTGGGATCTTTCCCTGCTCCATTGACGAAGTTCTGTATGCGTCAGAGAAACCACCTGCTTTTTTTCTTCTCGTACTTGATTCATTAAGTTCTGTTTTTGTTTTTAATGTTTTAACAACAGATATGATCATTCTGCAGCTATCGAATGCCTTCACAAGGAGAAATGTTGATTAAAATTGTTATTAAAATTATTATGTTGAAAAGTGTTGATTGTGTCAATGGAGATACGAAAAAAGTATGAGAGAAAGGAATGATTCAAAAATGAACAAGAAATGGATTTGAAGCGTGCATTTGTTATTTCTTGACAGAAGCTTAAACGCTATTCTTTGTGCAAGAATAACAATAGTAATTCCCCCAAAATTCTTCTCATATATTATATAGCGTACTCGTAACTACATCGCATGGAAACACTATTCCATTGGTAGTTACCCTAAAAAAAACTCTCATAAAAGATAGGTGAAACGACTTTGCAAGGCAACACTACTCCGCACAGAAAGGCGTGGGAGTCCGGTGCAAGCTCTGGGGCGCATAAGGACATAGCTCCATCTCTCGCTGCGAGAGCTGTCGCCGGAATTCCTGAGGGGAGGGCGCCAGCGCGGCCTCTCGCGGCCAGATGCTCCACTTGGCGCCGCGTGGCGTTGGGTGACGGCCAGCGCACGCTGCCCTGGCTCCTCCCTATTTCATGAAGCACGGCTCCGAGTGACCCACCAGTCCTTCGTCTCCACTCTTTCCCAAAGGCTCTCTTTGCCCCTTCCGCAGCGCCTCTGACCGGCAGGTCCTAAGGTTTGAGTCCCCACGGTGGCAGGATTTTTGGCATTGGCTAGAGAGTTAGAGCGAATTTAGCCGTTGTTTGGATGAGAATTCTAGCGGCCAGTTTCTCTGGTGAGTAGTTTTCCGTGTTTTTATTGATCAGTACCAGGTAAAGACCAGAAGAGTACTCTAACAAACGGGCCACGTACCTCGCGCGATATTTCATTTCTCTTCCTTGTCCAACACTACCCCTTACTTACACACACACACTTACACTTACATGCACGACACTACCATACATGTCGGAAGACCGCTCGGGAGCTCAGAGCGTGCCCGGCTGGGGCGGGGCCAGCTGGTCGGAGATGACTTGTTGAGGAAAACCCCGCTAGCCGACATAGGTGGGCGCCGAATCTCGCTCCAGCGGGGGAGATCTCCGCCACCTCCCGATAAAAACATGCACTACACTCACGGGACTAATCACTTTAGCAGTTGACGCGCTCGGAAATACTAATCAATCAATCAACCAAATAAAAAAACCTCCTGAACAACAATTCCTAATTTGAATTTGCTGGGCGTTCCGAGGGGTAGCAGGTAGACTGCTCTCCTTCCACCGTTGCGGCTGAAGTTGGAGCACCATCTGATCCATGCGTAATTTATGACTGTCAGTGCGGATTGGTGGCAGATCTTCTCGAGAATCTTCCGTTTACCAAGTTTCTCTTTCCGCTATTGACCATAGCCGTTGACGGAAATACGAAAAAGCAATGTTAACATTTTTATTTCCTCTTTCCTTTCATTTTTTGTCTCTATTTCTTTATTCGTATTTATATTAATATTGAATGTAGTATGTGTAAGAGAGTTTTCCATAAAAATCAGCCCATGAACCTTCGCAAACCAGAAAGTCTGAGATTTGAGCCCCGTCGTATGCGAGTTTTCGACACTAGCTAATTCGCTCGACGGCCAAGGTACTATCTGGTTGAGAATACTAGGAGACCATTTCCTCTGATCGGACATAGTTTACCCCGATCGATTGCAAGCGGGACACGGATTGATTCATTCATTTATTAGTTGCAACGAGACACGGATTCCGTACTGACCTTCCTGTCTCAATCTGTCGCTATTCCTCTTCTTAAGACTAGGCGACGGGCTAATACCCAATCCAGACTTGGAATGACTCCGACACACGTTGAAAATGTGGGATAACTATGGGTCTCCATAAGAAGGAAGTATAATATAATGCATTAGTTCTAAAGAATATCGGATACTCTTTAATTTCTTGGAATATTGTCTTCCTTAAGGCTCTTTTTCTTACCACATGTTCTTGAATTTTAATAAGCATTCTCTCTCCTTTGCTTTGCTATTCCCATAAGACGACGTTTTTCCTATCGTGTCGTTTTTTTTTCGGTCTCGTGTTCGTCATTACTCTGACGTAATAATCGACAAAGCCAGCCAACCAGTAATTTCCAAACACAGCTTTTCTACATTATCTTGTAATTTCTTTTGTAAATTTCTCGTCGACGTCATTTGCATTCCTAGCGTAGATATCTTCGTAATAATTTTTCTCTGTCAGCACATACTTCTCTTCAAACTCCCTCCCTCTCGATGTTATTTCTTAACATTTTATCTACTTCACAACACTCTCCCAGCGGAGCACCCTCAGACTGGATGAGCGCCCGCTGTTGGCCAGCCCGATATTTCAATAGTTGTGTTACTATCAGCATAACGTCATAGTGCCCCATGAGAGTGAGCAATTCCATCAGCATTTTTATACTGACGCGACTAGAGATAATAACACTACTCTGGTCTGAGCGTCGTACTGCACCGAAGGTCTTCTCGCATGAAACTTAGGAAGGGCTGCCTTCGTCTTTCGCCTCCCTTCCATCGCCCTCTCCTATTGCCTTCCACGCAGTCCGCCCCAAATGTTTCGCCACGCAGTCCGCCGCTCTTATCATGGTTCCCGCCTCTGATAACTCACAACCTCCGCGCCATTGCCCTCGCCGACCCTGCTGTTATCACTCCCCCAACCTCTCTTGTCCTCTGCCGTCGCCCCATGACACTCCCATCATCGCCCCCGTTACCGTCCTCTCTCATCGTCCCCTCATCGTTCCCCTTCCGTGCCCCTCAACGCCCCCCTCAACGTCGCCCTCAACGTCCCCCTCATCGTCTCCCCCACCGTCTTCACCGCCCCCCGCCGTATACTCCATCACCACACCGTCGCCACCCCCCAAACACCGTCACCGCCCTTGACATTACACCCATCTCCACTGCCGCCGTTATCCCCAAAGCCACACTTGTCGCCGACCCCGCTCCCGCCTCAGACTCCTAACCCTGTAACCTCTGGACCTCATGGACGACTCAGTCGCCCTGCCCTTTCGTCGCACCTGCCACCGCTCGCACTGTTCCCTGCATAGGCTCCGCCGCAGCCACCTCCGCTGCTGCCGCCGCTCTCGCTTCTCGCGTCCCCCCATCACCCTCGCACGCCGCCGCCGCCGTCAGACAGGAGACGCGCCCCGGGGCCGTAAAAGTGACGGGAAACTCGGTCAGTCGAGAATTGTGGCCGCGGTATAAAATATCCGAGAGCTGGCTACGGAAGCTCGGCAGTGCTGCGACGCGGGGACGTTCTCTGCGCCCGAGCAACTTAACAAGGACCCCTTCCACGTCCATCGCCCACTGCGCCAGACACAGGACCCATTTATGAATGCCTTTCAATGGCAGCGAATGTTTTCAGAAAAACGTCAATTGCATGTACTACTTGAAATTAGCCATTCAATAAATTGCATTTGCAATCTTGCGATGGGATGACAGAGAGATAGAGAGAGAGGGACGGAGAGGGGGAGAGAGGCAGGGAGAGAGATGAGCGAATAATTTGACGAAGTAACTATAACTACACTGCCCTGATGTAACGTACTATTATACTTATTAGAATTCAATAAATTCATTAGTCGATGACACCAAAATTGGTTCATTTATGAATTGTAGTGATAGTTTTCCTGCTTCAAATATCTCCCCAGCGGGGCACCACTCCAATCGAAACAAGCTCAAAGCTTTCAACTGGTTTCCTCACGTGTGTAGAAGTATAATGCATGTAAGTGTGTGTGTGTGTGTGTGTGTGTGTGTGTGTGTGTGTGTGCATTTGTATGGGGAGAAGAGGTGACTGGGTTGAGGAAGGAAAAATTGTCCGTGATGCTTGGTCGGTTTGTTAGGTTCCTGCTGGTAGTGATTGGAAAAATGATGGAAGATTTCGAATCACAGCAGCCGGTCGCTAGAATTCTCCAGATAGTGACTGTTCGGCCTAGCAATGTAGCTAGTCTCAGAACTCCGGTCGAGGTAGAACGATAAGAACCATATGCTGGGGTACTTCTTTTAGTAATAATAAGCGTCAATAAGCTGCTAAGTCCAGAATTGTAATGATCAGTTTTTCTCACATACCCGAAGAAATTTTGGCTCGTAGATCGCTATTTAGATCCCCTAACACCGCCAATCTAAATTATTTTTTCGTGGTTTTCTTTGTGAATGCATCGCTTTGGAAGTGCGCATGGCAGCTTTCGTGATGACAATGGTTACAGAAAAAGAGAAGTCCCCGTATCTTTAGGTTAGTAAAAAACTGGAGTTGGGCTTTTATATATCCAGTCACGCATCCTCATAGACAAATTTAGACCACTTCAAAATAATATAAATTAGTTGTCATCCCCCAATTTACTAATTTCACTTATAAACTGATAAAAAATAGTCGAACGAAAAAAGTGACCAGCACATTACGATTTTCTTCACAGTGCGATGCATTCCCAATGCTGTAAGTTCCCAGTGTTAACATTGCTTTTAAACTGATCTAAAATAGTACTATCTCGCACCCGTGGAAAAAAAGAGCATGAAGTCTAAGAATTAGATTCATTTTGGTAAGTACATTATTTAAACGTAATAACACCTAATATGAAACTTCTTGCAAAAAATTCTTTTCTTTTGCTGAATATATTTTGGTAAAATATTTGTCATTTACTTCCCTTCCAACGTCCAGAAACTGAGGTTTAAATCGACACAACTTCAGTACACATCTACTTTCTCGCAAACAGCTGCACATGGGAGTATTTTGATTTGACATGAATTGTACTACCAACAGAAAAAACTAGTTCTTGTTACATTACAGAACAAGACAGTGCGCGCTATCTGTTGAGAGATCTTGAAGTTAGTTTCAATGAAAGGAAGTATGGCTATTCTGGCTAACGATTCTTCGTCAACTAATTACCAGTATCATCACATGCCTTACTTTACTCTATGTTTGAAACCCTTGGAAAGCATTTATGCCGACCAGAAAGCAAAACATTTAAAAAGAAGAGGCCGCCATCGCGAACGCCCTCGCGGGCAAGGCCTCGCCCATCCCCTGCTCCCTCGGCTGGCGTGTTGACAGGGGCAGGAAGGCTGGGGACAGGGCCCGGCAGCGGCGGCGGGTACCAGCTCCGTGTCGGACGCCGGTGACACGTGTGCACACATCATTACAGAGGGCCTTGCGTGTCAACAATGCCCTAATGGTGGCCCGAGCACAGCCCGTCCCCGCGAGCAACGCCCCACGCGGGCACGCGCCTTGGGGCTGCGGTGAGAGTGAAAGGAGAGGAACTCACCGGGAGGGGATGGTTCTTTGCGACTTCTTTATTGGGCCCGAAGACTAAAATTGCTAGGTTTGAGACAACTTACTTCTGATTATCCCAAGGTGTCGGGAACTTCCCGAAGGCTCCAAACTTCCACACGGAGATGAAGCTAGAGATACTCATAAATGGGTAGGTTCATATTGAATTGATCATCCATAAAAAAACTTGTGTTTCTTGTGCACTTATTTTTTATTAAAAACTGCAAGCACTATTTAAGAAATTTTCACGAGAAAAAGTGCGTACATTTGAAGGCGTTATTACCATTAGGTAGTGATAATCATGGAATATCGAAATGCTTAGAAGCTGCTATCGAAATGCTCAATAACAAAGCTCACAAACTCATAGAAAATGTTAAAGACGCAAAATAAGGATCTAATTCGAATGTATTCTCTGTGTATCAAAGAAAACTGGACAATTAACCCTAACTTCAGTGACGTAACTTCAGCGCTTGAGATTCCTATAAAATTTCTGGAAATAATATAGTTCTATACTTTAAACTTTAATTTAAAATAATCAAAACTAAAGTAGTTTGAAACGAATGAGAAAAATTGTTGCTTATGTCATGCTTTGATTTATCACAATTGTGTATTAATGAAAATATAAACCAGATGTCCCAAAGCCATGGCAGTGAATTTAGTTGTTGTTTTTATTATTATTATTATTATTATTATTATTATTATTATTATTATTATTATTATTATTATTATTTGTTAACGAACACTTCAGTACTTTCGATGTCTCACAACTAACCAGATCCATATTTTTAGATTTGAACCAATTCTGAGCTCATTCTCTTGTTGTTTTACGTTAATATTCGAATAATTCTACAAATTCTGGCTAACTTAGTGTGGTTTTACAGTTTACTGTAGCCAGCAATCATTGAAACTACTTCAAAGGATGTTTTCTACAATGCGTTACGGGTACTAGATAAAGAATCACATTCTCCATAAAATAAACAATCGGTAAAACGTATATCTTATTTTTTTCTGAAAAGGTATGTACTAACTAACTAACTTAATTGTTCATTGTTATGTTTAGAGTTAACGAATAATTTATTTTATTAATTTTTTGCCGCGCTTCGTGAGGGTATACGATCAGCTAACACTCGCCGCATGCAAGCAAACCGGCTTACACTCAAGTGTTGCCAGACGTACCAGGATCCTGGTATTTTTACGAGGATTTTAGTAAAAATACCATGTACCAGGGTGAAGACATCCTGGTACGTTTATATACGAGTGTTTTATGTATGTGGTAATTGATGATGTACGATTTAAGATTCGCGTAATATTTTTTTTATTCAAGAATTTGACACTATCACCAATATTACAAATAACTATGATATTGGTGAAAACACTGACTTAAAAACATTAAAGGTGACATAGGATGCCATTTTTCTAGCAAGTAATTGTAGAAAAGGATAGGACCATTCCACATAAAACCATCTTCTGTTTAATTCATCGATTTACATAAATTGATATAGAGTTAAGTTTAACGAACTTCCTGTGCGTGTTTAAGACATAATAGATTTATAATCTGAATAATTTCAGAATTCAAATAAATTACCATTGGTGCCAGGAATTTTAGTGAAAGTACCAGGATCTTTGGAGTTAAGTAGTGGGATATTCTTTACCTAGTACCCGTAATGCATTGTAGAAAGTATCCTTTGAAGTAGTTTCATTTGATCGTCTGGCAACGCTGCTTACACTGTGAGTTCGCCGTGTTCACAAGGTTGTCGCAAGCATGGCGTCTCTCACTCTTAGTCCTCCTCTCTTTTTCTAAAACCATTCTGTTGAGTTATGGACGTCCTGCGGTAATTCAGTGGACCAATGGGCTCGAACTCAGACCCCCGTCCGTCCGTTGTCGGAAGCGGCTGGCTTGGAAAACGCATGTGCTTCATTGTCTTGTCGGGTCGGCGGGTGCCATGTACGTACAAGGGACTCTTCTCATTCAGCACAATTCGAAATCAGTCTGATGTCGATGTCTGATAAATCCCACTGCGTATATCATTGCCTCATTGTTCTGTTATGTTTTCACAGCTGTCCAGTAACCAGCAAATTTAAAAGAATTCCTCTAATTTCTTAACTGTGACCGATTGTTCTGATACTTAAATTATTTATTTAAAAAGCATTGTTTTGTACCATGAATATTATAAAATAATGCGTATAACAAATATTTTTTCAACGTTCGTGGCTGAGAGGCAGATTTGGGAAAACAGTTTTAATATTTTACGAATTTTTTCAACGCTGTTGAGTGAAGGAATATTATTATGCTATACTTTTATACACATCACACATTGCATTAAAATCCCGCTAAGGTCTGTTGAGTGTAAGGCACTCGAAGCAGAAAAATAAGGTGAAATTAAAGTCTGGAAATCACTAACTTAATTAATGCCAGGACCGTAGCGTCTGTGGATGTGTTTGAAGTGCCGCTTCCCATTCAATTTGAAAGCACAATATTTGTATTTATAAATTGTAAAGATATTTCATTTACCTTGTTTTCATTCCAAGTTGGGTTGTCGATTATCCTGAATTAAATTCTGAAGGTCACTATTCTGTGGGGGCTTACTGCTGGTTTGCAGTTTAGAGATTCAACATTGTAATCCGTGCACATGCGAATGACCCAATTCCAGCCGCAAAGTACCAATACCCAATCCCAAATACTCCCGAGAACCCGGGAAGTGGAATTTAAATTGCATGCAAACGCGCTAAACAGTACGAATGTGTATTATCTTCTATTACTCTCTATTTTTTTATTATGTGAGTTCACCACCTAAGAGTTTCATTTTGTTAACCCTAGTATAATTTGTAAGTAGAGGAGGGTCAAACAATTGATACTTTATCGTGGATCTGTAGTGTAGATGTCAGACAAAGCGAATCTACGTGTCTGTAAGTGAATTAGAAACTCACATCGGCCAACTCATAGCGCCGGCGGCGCTAGCCGAATGCGTTTACTACGCTCCGTGAAGTCACGAAGGTTAAGCGCATTCGAGACTCGCGGGCTCGTGGTTGGGTGACCGGCCAGGAACCCCGGGATCTAACGCCGTCGAGCCCCTGGCCGAAGGGATAAAAGGCACTGACTGACTGCGACGTGACGAGACTTGACTAATATTAAAAGTAAAGCACGTTAATGGAGGATTACTCCGAGAAGTGCAAAGCGCTCAATGTCCCTTAAGGGACTTGGAGACGCGTTGCGTCAAGGTGTAGACGCAACAAATTTATAAAAAAAAAAAAAAAAAAAACATGTATGATGTTTGGCGGGCATAAGTAGTGACACTCGTGCAGATGTGGGCGCAAAGAAATTGTGACACGGGCATAAGTAGTGACACTCGTGCAGATGTGGGCGCAAAGAAATTGTGACACGATAGCTTTAATAGCTGAACAAACGTCTCTTACAGTAGAAAAGAGGGCTCTCAAGAGAGATTTTCTGAGCGATTTTCGTAACGTTTTGTTCTCCTTAAAAGTGCAGGAAGTTTAAAATTTTATGAAAGACAATTTCCTTTTCTTAAATTTATTTTTATTCGATCGACCAAAAGGCTTTAGGAAACTTGAGCAACATAAATACATTAATGGAGTGTAAACGTCCTAAAAATATTTCGAGTGTCTTACTCGGCAAGAACTGTATATTAAATTTTCCGTTTAATAATATTGGTGTTGATTTAAAATTATGGAATACATAGATTCTTTGGAATTTGGGAGTTCCTTCCAGTTCCTTTCGTCAATTCTGTATTGTGATTCCAGAACATAGCTTATAAAACTGTTCTTCGATGGATCTGGGATTTAATGGATAGATCATTTCAACATGATATTAATGATGATAAAGTAATGGCGGAAAGAGAAGCTGGGTAAATGGAAGAACCTCGAGAAAATCTGCCACCAACCCGCTCTGACAACCATAAATACCTCATGGATCAGATGGTGAACCAACCCCAGCAGCAGCGGTGGAAAGCGAGCAGTCTGACTGCTACCTCTCGGGACGCCCCGCTGGAATTGTCGTTCAAGAATTGTCGTTTCTCTATTGTGTCATTTAAGTGTATGTATATTCATTAGCACTAACATTATTGTTCACAGTTTTTATGACCTGTTTACTCTGAGTCAACCTACCTCTGAAAACATATTGAGACATGCGTATTACTATTATTATTATTATTATTATTATTATTATTATTATTATTATTATTATTATTATTATTATTATTATTATTATTATTATTATTATTATTATTATTATTTGTTTTCGTTATAAAGAGGCGGAGACGTCTTGCAGTAACTAAGATCCAACCTTATGTTCTCCCCACTTCGAGTACCTACCATGGCTGTGCGAAGTGGACGGCGAGTGCAGTGGCGGGGGCGAGGCGAAGGCGACCTACATCTGCGGCTGTGGGCGCGTACGCACGTGGGAGCGAGAGCTCGAAATATCAAGGCCGTCCGCACTCGCGCAAAGCCCCCTGTGCCTTTCCAGTAGACAGCGAGCTGCACGAGATCCACGGCCATCAGGGACAACGCTCTCTGTACCCTTGTCTGTTTACATGAAATAGTGACATTAAGCTATCCCATCACCAAGGCCGTTTTAACAGCGTTGGGGAGCCCTCGGGCATAGGTTAGTCTGGGGGCCCCGTATTCTTACTTTCACCGATCTTCCCCCTCCCCTAATTTCGATGCTGAAATATAAAGAAAATCCTATCAATTCACATTGTATTTTTTTTATAATTTGAAATTATTGCTTTGTGTTTCATTTTAACTTTATTAAAAAACATTAAACATACTGTATAAGTAAGTAAGAAAAACAAATTTATAATTACACTGAAAATGCTACAAATTAAATAGTTTTTATTTTATATTAAATTATACAATATAAAATTAAAATGCGTAAACCAGCAACATTCCATTCCGTACATCACACTTTTTATATGCAGAAATAAAAGAAGTCATCTCCATCAACTTTGTATCGGACTTCTTTTATTTCTTCAAATAATCACGTCAACGATACCGCATAATTCCCACTATTTTTATGTTTTTTTCATTTTATTTTCGAAAAATTTAATATTAAATACGGTATTTTTAAGAACAATCGGGGGGGGGCGGTTTCAAGGGTGGCCCCTTGAACATTGGGGGGCGTGTCAGGGGCCCTTCGGGCAGTGCGTTAACACGGCACTGCCCATCACGTCCGTCCGAAAGGAACTGTAGCGATATGCACGTTATCTTTCAACATCCGAGTACCAGCCGTTCTGAGACCTAGCCGTTCGGAGTCCCAGTGCTTCCGACTATGTTTCGTTAAATACTTAAGAACGTTTTAGCATCATGATCGTAATTTCAAATAAGTATGATAATATTTCATTGCAGTTTAAATAGAAGAGATGTGTCTACAAGATTGTTGAGACTCCCGTGGGTGTTACTGAACACTTTGTTTACTATGATTATTTTAGCTTCAGTAGAACTTGGTAGAAGTCATCTCCAAATACCTATAGATCACTCTGATTTTAAGTGAGACACATTTTCAAAGCAACATTACCTCACAATTCTCTCAACATTGCAGATATTCATAAGTTTATAGCACAGTCCTTCTTGATGCAAACGATAATTCTTTTCCCTACCATGAGTAGTTAAGCGACATTGTGGCAAGTGAACCAGCCGAACCAATGGCAACTGGGAAACTCATATGTTTTCAGTGTTTTAAAAAGGTTCGGTCCATTTTATACAACTTAACAAAGTGCCTGTCGAGAGAAGAGACAACCAGACATCCGTTCGTCCGCCTCTACGCGCACCAGCTCTCATTAATTATCTGCGAACTCGATTCCACTCGCGTCGCCTGCAAATGTACAATGCGTCGCCAACTGGCCGTATAATTCAAATGTACCCCGCGTTGACAATGGGTGTCGTCGTCGCATGAAATTGTATCACGAGACCCCAAAACACTTCGTATTGTTATAGGAAATATATTAGCTCGATATGATTATTTGCAGACAGGTTTTATTCATATTTTAGTTCTTCCATTTTGAAATAGCATTATTTGCCCGAGTAATATTTCAATTTTGCTCTACAAACCGTAAATAGCTCACAAAACTGTGTTCAGAAGCTTTTCAAGAAGTTTCTTTTCCACTCTAAGTACGCACTTCAGCTTAATTGTTTCCTTCTGATTTGAATTAAAAATCGAAAGTCAAAAAACGAATATTGATTCAGGTTCAAGTTTAACCAAATGATCAAAAATATTTTAATTGTCAGTTCATTTCATTAGATACATTTAGAAGGAAATAAAAGTACCATTAGAAATATTTGTTCTTTTATCGCCTTTCAACGATTATACCACATTAATATTTCATTTCAGTAAACATACATTATTTTATTTCCTCACCTTACCTTTTTTCTTCCCTTTAAGTGCAGAATTGAAAACTGCAACACAATGTTTCTGAAATCTTTTACTCTAAAAAAACAATAATTATTTCAAACTCATTGCATTGTATAGCATTTTGCTTTGTCATAAATACTCTAAATTTCATCAATAACGTAATTTATGCACACATTGATAAACGTAATTGCCAAAGTAGAGCGTACACAGTGGTCGTAGTAATAAAAATCAATATGGGGATATACAGGTGGGTATGGACCGGTCTTGGAATCAAACTCGGGCGGATGAACAATTTGGGATTCGGAAAACGGAATTTGGGTAAATTCCCCTCTGAACCAGTTGGATTAACAGTTTCCTAGAGCCCGGTGGCCCACACTGGTACAGATAGCTGAAAAACTGGCCAAAAGTCTAATAAATAAAAGTTAAACATTTTGACTTTATTACAATGGAATCTTATGCAAGAGGTGTCTGTTGCACTGCTGAGTAAAAGCTTAAGCGGTAATTTTTAATCAGCAACATCAAGAAGCCCCAAATACTCATTTTAATTTGAATCAAAATAATTGAGTAACAGAATCTCTGTACTCAATCTCTATTCTCATACTCTGTACTCGTACTCTGTAAGTACTCTACCAACACGACCCCTCATTATTCATGGTCAAAGGTCAATTGTCCTTCGTTAAAATCTCATGGGCCTTCTTCGTTAAAATCTCATTCATTAAGGGTCGTCACCCACGTCAAGTTATTGGGGGGGGGAACGATTCAGTGAATAGGGGACAGATTTCCGGGCATTTCCCACCAATAAAGCATACATACCAAAAATATTGGGTTGACGCGTTACCCCGTTCACTTGGCGATGATGCCCATGGGCTTCATAGAGGGGAGGCTTTATAATTTCCTCCCCTAGGGTGATGTGTTCTGGCCTCACGACTCTGTCTATTTGACTCTCAGGAAAAGCACGAGAGTCATCGAGGGAGCCTAGGAGCTTTTCTAGAAGTCAGGGAAATATTTCTGATAATACGTGTATATTTTTAATATTTCCATTGCATCTTTACTAATTTTTAACACCAGACATGGAAAATGTCTGAGACGAGACGGGTTATTTTTCACAGAAGTGTTCCTAAGTGCACGGATCGTGACGCAATGAGGCGAATGAAATGTCAGTTTCACTGGGAGAAGGAATCTTGAGCCGTAATTCCCTCAAGAAAGGTCACGTTTCTGCCAATTGGACTCCCGAAGCAAACGAGTTGAGGCTAAGGGAACCTGGATACATTTCGATAAGTGAAGGAAAATCTCTCACTCTATCGGACTTTGAGTCCCGACCCTTCTAACCTATAGTCACCTCTTCTACCAGCGCTCCTCATTCCATGCGCGCATGTGTGCAGAGGAAGTTCCCTCCTCCGCTTCAACCGCCGATGCGCGCGCGCCAGGCGTCAATATTTGGCAACGCGTCGGGAAACATCCATCCCTTGGGGCAATAACATGTCTGGGAGAAGGTACTCTGGAAATGATCTGCCATACAATTTTCATACACATGTACACAATTCTGATGGTCAACACGTTCCTTTGTAAACGTTCAGGATTTCTGAATAAACGTGCAGTAGAGAAGTAGGCGAGAGACGACTCATTGAAAGTTTACTGTAGGGCAACCTGAGGTCCTCGAGACCTTCAGAAGGAGATGCAAGATGCAGAAGTACGGGTGTTGAAGCCTGTTGAGTCAGTTGGTGCTGATTGCCTGTGATGTAATCTATCTGTTGAGGATACAATATTCACAGTGCAATATAATATAAAATAAAATAAAAAATACGTTTGATGTGATGCGCTCAGGGAGAGATATTTGACACAATTTTGAGTTTTTGGAGATGAGGCTTTCTTTGGTCGACTCTCAAAATGCTCTGGTCAAACACTTCAAACTTTCAGCAATACAGGTTTCCATTTGTTCATCGTATGGCTGGACTTTCGTAACACACTAATCATGTACCGCTAATCTCTTACATGTACCACCAAATATTAATCCAGCTATCTCAACATTCCAGTAGGACGACTTCTGATTATTTCTCACTGACCACCTTTCTGTTTAAAATGTAATGACTTAAGGTGGAATACTTATTCGAGAAAATTATGGACCTCAACTGACATCAAAAATGCATAAATATCAATATGGATTGTTTTGACAATTAATAGTAGTTTATGCAATTAGTTTATAATGTTAAGCTTTATTGCATGAGTACATGTTTTGAAAACGAGTGACGTTAGGAGCGAGTTTTCAAATTTGTACGAATGCAATAAAGCAACATTATAAAGGAGTTGCATACACTATTTTTTGTATAACAGCATTATAAATTTATGAGAGAAGGTAACTTAACTTTGTGAAACAACTTTCTTGTGACGTCTCGGGTGTTTAACATCTGTATGAGAAAACGGTGGTCAGTCGTTCCGTTTACCTCTACCTCCCCCTGATTCTGTCGTTGCAATTGGCTGAATGTATGATGCAATCATACGTGCAGTAAAATCTAATACGTCATCATTTATGCCGTAAAATACCCGCATATGAACAATTTCTTGCAACACAAAAGGTCATTTGTAATGCTGGAATACAAAAAAAAAATAATATACACGCATTTTACAACAAAGGATTTCATAATATAAAAATAACAGGATTTGTAAACGATTTTTATATTTTTAAAGTCCACGGTACAAGTTACCCTACAGCCGTTGCCCACCCATCGGCGTCTCTCCACTCTGCTACCCCCGGCCAGAGCATCATCAGCGCAGCCTCGTGTTGGGTGTGGCAAGAGGCGCTGTAAAATACGCGCATTGGAGCGACTTTAGCGCGGCACGCGGCGTGTGGAAGAACTGATACGAGGCGGCGCTGGCAACGACCGCCGAGCTTCAAGTGTTTGGCTCCACCGACGCGCGCCGGTCCCTGGTGATTTGACCCCTCGACTGCCTTCGTGAAATTTATCGCTCGGACGATACCAAATTCCGCTGGTATCGGTATCATTCTAGTGGACGCATATGCGGTCTTCAAATACAGATCTGGACGTTAACAAGAAATTTTGTCTTGTTTGGATCGTTCTCACCATTTTCATTTGATGTGTTACCTGTCGTTTTAACGAATTAATCATAATCATACTCAAATGAAAATCTTAGTTTTATGAACTTTTTACAATATTTTACGTTTTCTATCTGAATGAAGATTACGGGACTAAATTGATACATGGTATACAAGACGAGCAGGATGAATACTCAGAAGCAATGTAATTAATTCTAAGCTTCTCTTCGAAGGTGTTTAAACACTACTAAATCGTGGTAAGGATGAGTTGGCAAATACGAAGATCGGCCAAAAGTTCTGATTTGCCTGCTAGCTGCACGATTTTACGAAGGATTTCATACGAAAGTTAGGTCAGCCTACCAACACCGTTGAATTAATGATTTTTATACTTGTAGTTAGATTTATTTAACGCGACGTTCTTCTTCTGAAATATCAAACGTAATGTAGTGTTTTATAATATATTCATATCCAATACGTCTTAACAATAGCAAGTGTGGTCTAATAGATAATGTACACTTGAAATGTATAAGATTTCACAGTTACACGTTTCAATATGTTACTAGTTTTTTTAATTTATGAAAAATACATTGTAAACATTCCACTGATACACTTGAAACTCTTTACAGTTCACCTCGACATTTTTTTAATAATAAAATAAGTAATTTATTCTTAAATAACTACTAGCATACCTGCTCTCTAAGTGAAAAGATTGTAACACCTCTATTCTATAAATGAACTCCCAGCAACTTAAGAAGAAATGAATCCTAACCACGAATTCTTTCGAATTCGAATGACGTATGCCATTGAGAGTTAAGCGGCTCCGCAATTCTCGGCTCGGTTGTCCTTACATTCAACCTCGACCCTACTTCCGCCCCGCCGTGCTCCGTCTTTCGCCCTAGCCACTCACCCACTTACACATTCATTAACCCAGTTACCCATCCATTCACCCTCCCATCCACGCACAAATTCCCCCAACCAATCATCAATCCGCCTACTTCGTTTTTCGCACACTACCTGAAAGCCATGTCATATTTCCTAAACCCTCATCCCCGCATCTTCCTTACTCCAATCCGCCCCTACCTTGCGCCCGACCTCCAACCCACTGCTCACCTCCCCCTCCTTTTCCTCTTCCTATGCCCCGCCTCCTTCCAACCCTCCTTGCCACGGCTCGGAAGCATCTGCCTGAGCGCGCAGGAAGACCGCAGCGCCGTCCGCGTATTTTCGGCCAGAATCGAGTTGTGGAAAACTTGGTTTCCTCGTTTCGCCGGCTGCGGAATCCCATTATCCCAGAAGTGGGAGGCTCCCGAGTTTGTACCTACAGAGAGGTAGGTGGAGGAAGCGGGAGGAACAGGAGGGCAGAGGTAAGAAGACGCACGGCAGCTGCGTGGGAGAAAGTTCATCTTTCCCAAACTCGTAAAGCGCTAGACGAGGTTCTTGTGCATCTTATTCGTCGTTACCAGTTCTTGTGGAAACTATTCCATTTACTTCTTTTACCCTTGCATTAGTTTTGTTTCAACTATTAAACTTCTTGATAGAAACCCAAAGTATCGTTAAAATGAAATTATTTACTCTTACTATGTGAATAAGTTCAATATCTTTGGAATCTCGGGTACTGTTTATTAGAAGACTAATGCTGGAGAGGCACCTAATGCCAAGACGTGTATATGGTTTGTAGAAAAATTACTGACAAAAATTATTGTAGGAAATAAAACGGTTAAACTATAAGAATGTCTGTAAGATTGTCCGATAGCTGTTATCGCCAGTTTATGAGACACAGCTACGTGTAAGTCTGTAATTTGAAGGCTTATAAAGAGTCTATTTTCTTAAGCTTTTTGTTTTGAAGGAGGAAATGTGCTTTCTGTGGTGAGAGGTTCGAAATATTTCCCTGCTTCCCATTGCAATGGCAGGAAGACTGACCTGAAACAGATATTAGTACTGCTGATATGAAATTTTAAAACGGCTTCTAAATTTTCAAGCAACGCTTTTGTTTGAAGGTTGACATCAGTATACACATCCAAAACACGCCATCCAATAGAAAAATTATTTGTGTTCTTCAGAAACAGTTGTGTTTAGAGTTATATCAGTGGTATAGGATGTCAACTTCAACAGTTTTGTAGCATGTGTCCAGCTATTTAGAAACTTTAGCTCAAAAAAGTAACATATCTATTCAAACTAAGTGGAGATACAATAACTTACACTTTCTCTCAGTATTGTAACTTTTACAATATTCGAAAATTCAGAGAGTTCAATGCAAGTCGGACTGGCGCCATTTTTATAAATGTCGAGTAACCCCAAAAATTAAAATACACGTTTCAAACCCATCTCGATCAGGTTTTTCGTCCAGTTTCCCTGATCCATTGAGCAAATGCTGAGATGGCCCCTTGTTTTGCTTCTGGACATAAATGTAACTTCATTTTCTGTGCACGTCTTCTAGAATTCAGTGGGAAATACAATTATTCAATTTATCGTTTCCATGTTGTCGCGGCAGGAAGTAATAAGAGCCCAAATTTATTGCTTATTTATCTTTGAAAATAGATTTTATTACATGGGAGTTTTTTTTGTTGTTTTTTCTCCCTTGCAAAATTCAAAATTTATTGCTTATTTACCCTTGAAAATAGATTTTTTTACATGGGAGTTTTTTTGTTTGTTTTTTCTCCCTTTCAAAATTCAAAATTTATTGCTTGTTTATCCTTGAAAATAGATTTTATTACATGGGAGTTTTTTTTCTCCCTTTCAAAAATTCAAAATTTAAATAGTATATGACTTAGTGTAGGGATCACAGAATTTTGAAAATGTGCACACAATTCACTTTTCCCCATAGCACGTCATACGCAGTTTTTAACTGTTTTTTGACGTAAAATAAAATAAATAAATAAATAAAAATGGAAGGCGCGGCATCGACCAGATCGATCGAGTAATATAAAATGTGGTGAAATTCCCACTTACAGTTTAGCTGCTAGGTATTGTTCACAGACGGACGGACCGACGAGCAGGCAGATTGACGGACGGACTGAGAGACGGACGGATGGACAGGACGAATGGACAGAAGGACGGATGGACAGAAGGACGGATGGACAGAAGGATGGATGGACAGAAGGACGGATGGACAGAAGGACGGATGGACAGAAGGACGGATGGACAGAAGGACGGATGGACAGAAGGACGGATGGACAGAAGGACGGATGGACAGAAGGACGGATGGACAGAAGGACGAATGGACAGAAGGACGGATGGACAGAAGGACGAATGGACAGAAGGACGGATGGACAGAAGGACGGACAGAGAGACGGATGGATGCACAGAAGGACGGACAGAAGGACGGACAGAGAGACGGAAAGGAGGCACAGAAGGACGGACAGACGGATGGACAGAGACAGACAGTCGGACAGACGGATGGACAGACGGACAGACGGACAGTCGCACAGTCGGACGGACAGTCGGGCGGACAGTCGGGCGGACAGTCGGGCGGACAGTCGGGCGGACAGTCGGGCGGACAGTCGGGCGGACAGTCGGGCGGACAGTCGGGCGGACAGTCGGGCGGACAGTCGGGCGGACAGTCGGGCGGACAGTCGGGCGGACAGTCGGACGGACAGTCGGTCGGACGGATTTTTAAGTAGTACGGACCCCCAAAATATGGATTCTGACTGTACAACGTGTTAGAGGAAGAAATTTATTACATATAGGAACAAGAATTATACACTTGTCCTGTATCTGGGACCTTAAATGTGAATTTTCTGCTGAAACATAGCCGTTTTCGCTGCAGCATTACATAACTTTCTCACAATTACGTAAATATATTGAGAAAGTAAAAATAAATTGTTCGTTCATTGTAAAAATCTAACTCACAGCGAATAATACATTTCATTACTTTAGTTCAAGTTTGGGAAACAAATGCCTATATTTTAAATTTATTTCAGAACTACAGTGAATCGACAATCTCTTTTCAGCTGCACCATGCAAACCTTGTTTTGAAGTTAAAAACAGTATTATGTAGAATTTCTTCCTTTTCTTTTCCTTCATCTTCATCTTTTTGTTTAGTGATAAATAATACCAACGAATTAAATAGTTTCCCAGATTAGAATTGCACAATTTGATTGAAAAGCAAACAGAGCAAGTAGCATAACATTTGGTTTCAATGAATTCCCAGAGACTTGCAAAAGGCTGAATTGACAGTTATGGACTGGATTAATACTTTCGAAAGGTTTGAAAGCCAATAATTGACTTCATCGACCGGTTAGGAAACTTGGATTCTTTATCGATCGACGCAATATTTGCGTCGCATAACCAGAGGAAACTATTACTAATTTCCAATGCGCCCAAAAACTGAAACAAACCAAGCAACCTCCGGCCATGTGAGCGGTGTACCCAGGAACTCGAAAAATCCAAAAGTAATGAAATAGTTTCGATGTGACTGAAAAATGAAAAAAAAATGATTGTGCAATTCCTTCCACCTACTGCATGTTCCGACTGAATGCTCATACTTAATATTTCACAGCTTACAACACAACTGACTCGCGCGACAGTAAGGCTCCAAGGAAGAATCCACCCGCAATTCAATATTTGCGATTCACGTGTTGCGTTGTGGGTCAGCAACTTTTTTATATTCTTGATAATGTTAATAACTGTTTGACTGTGAATCCGTATATATTAAACTATATAACTTTTCTCAAAATATTTGATTTATTGCAATGTTATATGAGAGTATTTTACTTATTGTTCTTGAGCAGTTTTTGTGCTACTTTTTGGAAAATCGTTTTTAAGTTGTTTTGTGCAGCCGCATTTTTGCTTCGACAGGCCACTAATATAATCGTAGTATGTGCTAACAGGACAGGAGATCGCGGTCATGTCCCCGCGGTCGCGCCCCCAAAATTTTCATTAAAATTCGGTAAGCAAAAACACTGAAAATACAAAATTAGAGTAAAATTAAGCTTTAATTTATGTTCACTAAAAAATAAAGGTTGTGAGAAAGGAAGATGTATTGCATAAAGGAGTTACTAAAGGGGACACAATTGAGTATTAAATACGTGGTTATAATATTCCATCAATACAACACAGAACTTCTATTTTTTAAATAATTAATATAAATTTTACCAAATTTTAGTTCAAATGCTGTTTATTTAGAGGCCATATTGAGCATTATCAGAGGGGCCCGATTCAGTTATATGCGTGTCATTGCTGCGCACGTCGTAGCCCTCCATCCCGAAACTGGCCTGAAACTAACCAATCAGCCTGCTTTGGATTTCCGAAAAGCACTTCTTTCTCTCCCTTCGACTGAGTTTCTTTATACCCAGTAATATAAGTTTTGTTATTGATACGTTTGTGCACTTCCTCTAGGATTAACTACCTTTTTCTAATTCTTGCAATGTTTCATCACTATTTTTTTAGTGATGAAACAGATTTTTAAGATTTTTGTCAGTAAGTGCACGGTTCGCGAAGCAATGAAACGAAAAATGATGATAGTGTATGCAGCTGAAGCATTCACGTGCGTTGTGATAGAAACAAAAGTAATGCAGTGACAACCGGAATGATGAGTCACTATAAATATCAAATAAGTAGTCATACCAAAATATTTATATATTACGAACTCCATCCATCGTGAAAATATGCTCCTGTCAGGTAGATCTGATTAAAAAAATAATGAAAGACAGTTTAATGTAAATTATTGTTAGTTGATGTTACAAATATGGATGCAGTGCTATCGAAGATACGAAAATGAAGATCTGAACAGTTGTATTCTCAACCTATCGGTCGTTTCGCTTGTCTACTACTTACTTATCACTTGGCTCACCTTTCAAACAATGCATTCTCCCCGTTAGGCATGCGTACAGGGGGAGGGGCGGAGGGTAGTGGCTTCTCTGAAAGGTTTGAAAGGAAATCCGTAACATTTCGTAATTAAAATATTTTATTTTAGTAAATATTTTAAATTCCTGATATTTCCTCTCTTTTAACCTGACAGATTCGGGAATTGTAATGCGAATTTTGAGGATATTTTCTAAGTCATTTGGCAACCTTATAAAAGATTCAACATAAAATCAAATGTATTATTCATTAAAGTTGTAATTTCATTCTCCACATGTCTCATTTATCCCTAATAAAATGTCATATATACACAAAAAAAGTTTTAAGGAGAAGGGGCCGCAGTACTGTAATTGCCCTCTCCTCTTCGTTTTTGGCTGCGTCAGCGCCCTCTGGAGAGACACAGGACGATGGCTGCGCACGTCTATGTTCCTCCCCTCTTCACATTTACTCGAAATGTCGAGAAATCGAGGGAAAAACTATGAAGATTGCGATCAGAGATCAAAAAGTAAATGAAATAATTCAATGAAAATTCTATCTTAATGTCAAGTATATGTACACACAAATCCGTTTTCAGCCCCTGGTCCATGAATTTTCATTAATACGTGTATTAAATGATTTTCAAATATTGGAGACATATTCTAGACAGTACAATATATCACTGAAGCACACTATGCACCTTCGGAATGTGCATTGGGATCTTCTTTAAATTTCAAGATGCTTTTAACATGAATTCATCTTCCTATGTGCTATCGGCCAATGATCGGCCGTTCAGGATGTGTTGATGGCATTTCATCCAGCATAAACATCGTAATCCCTACATTTGATAAATATCTTTCATTTATACACTTTGTTAAATATTCTGCAGTTTTGACAACGTGCAAAACTACAAAAATCAAAGCAACATCTGAAATTCACACACATTTCGCTGGCGTTGAGATTACGTACGATCATAATTATAAAATGGCTAGCGTTTCTAGTCTCGTTAGGTGTGATCATTTCTAGAGACTTCAACCGACTGCATTTTCTTACATTTTGTTGTTTACCTCTGTTATCCTGGTCTTCATGTTTTTTGTTTTTTTTAAATATGGCTTTCCACGACTTCCTGCCACTTCCTCGTAAACGTCCACTTTCAAGTGCTGGCAGCGCTCCTGGCGCCAACGATTCTAACTACTCGCAACGTGATGTAAGGGGAGGGTGTGCAGGGCTGGCTGCAGCGCAACAGGTGATTGCCACTGCAGTCTTGAAGTCGCTCTCATGGCATCCCTCTTGCGAAGGCCGAACCTGGAGGATGTCTGTAACACGCTTCCAATCCTCTTGCATTTACTTTTAAATTATAACATGGTAAACTTGACGGGAACATTATGTTCTTAATAATTAAACGTATTAAAAAAAGTAAAACTATATTAAAAAGTAGTAAAACTGTCAGTGACGTATGGGGGAAAGAAGTTACATTCATATATATATATATATATATATATATATATATATATATATATATATATATATATATATATATATATAGAATGTGTGTGTGTGTAATTTAATAATTATTTGTTACGTTTTGCGGCGTTTCTCAGGCGACGCCGTTCAGATCCAAGATCTCATGATCTCTCTTTTATAACTCATGATCCAAATAATCGTTTCTTATAATTCTTACAATCGTACTATAGACGGTAGAAAAACGCGTACCACTAAACATTAGATGGAACTGTTTCACTGGCGAAAAACTCTTCTAGAATTTAGCTCTGTGTCAGAAGCTTGATCACATGTATATTTGATATAAAGTTATTGTATTCATGAAACAACAGTAAAAGTAATTCGTATTTATGAAACAACATATAACTTAATGTTAATGGATTCAAATACGTCCATATTTTGTATAATTTCTAATGATTTGCTTCTTCCTTTACAAGTTGTTGACTACGAATCTGGAACTCCTGCATAATATAGGCCACGTCCTCTCTAAATCATGCCTAAATGACTGTAGAAAGAGAAATTTTTACCAACTTAAGATTACCTACACTTATTTCGGTTACAATGAGAAAATGTCTGGTAGTACGTGATCTTTTATTTATTTATTTATTTAGTCAAAAACAGTCGAAAACTGTATGTGACGTATGGGGGAGAAAATCATCTGCGCACGCTTTCTTGAGTTTCAGAATCCCTTCCCAACAATTTAACTATTAATAGTTGAAAGATTAATAATAATAATAATAATAATAATAATAATAATAATAATAATAACAATAATAATAATAATAATAACAACAAATTTAAAGAAGTGAGAGATTAACATTCCAAAAACTAGATATTTTCGTTGCCAAATTATAGAAAACTTATTTTTAACGGTAAAGAAACGAACAGACTTGATTTTTCTGTATTGTTAACAAAATAGAAACTCACTCTAAACTCTACTACCACTATAAGCAAAGGAAAGTTCAACAAAACGTGCGCATAGTGAAGCTACATTTACGTCCAGAGGCAAATCAAGGGGCCATCTCAGCATTTGCTCAATAGATCAGGAAAACTGGACAAAAACCTGATCGAGATGGGGGTCATTGACCCGGAAGTACATTATTTGTTACAGGCATATTGAGTCTTTTTTTTATTATACAATGCAAATGTAAACTACTTCATTATACTATATCTTGGTTTTGTTAAAGTAAACATTATGTTTCTTTTTGGCGATCAGTATAGTCTCTAATTGTATAGAAATAGTTTTGCAGCAGAAAAGATTTTACTTTTAATTTAAATTTGTGTACCAATTTTAATTGTTTAATTTCATCTGGCAATGCATTGTAAAGTAGCGTACATGTATTGTATGTGGATTTCTTGTAGTGAGCTGTTGATACTGACACTTGATGAACATGATTTCTACGTCGAGTATTGTAACTATAAATATCAGTATTACATGAAAATATGTTCCCACCGTTAAGTAAGTTTTGACAAATACTACAGACTCATAAATAAATAGGCAAGGCAATGGTAAGATTCCAAGCTCAATGAAAAGGGGCTTGCACGGATCACGTGGATGGGATTTTTTCATTATTCGGATAATTTTCTTTTGCAATCTAAATGTCTGGGAACTAAAGGATGAGCTTCCCCAGAATATTATGCCATATCTCAGGCGGGAATGTACATTTGCAAAATACACTCAACGAGCTGCATGAAGGCTGACAGAATTAGAAAGAATTCTGAATGCATAACATAATGAGCTTAATTTAGTATTTAATTCTGTTATATGTACATTCCATTTGAGGTTTGATTGAATTGAGAGTCCTAGAAATTTTGTTACCTTAACATCAGCTAATTGCATATTGTTAATTTTCAATGGAGCATACGATTGCCGATTTGAAACGCAAAATTGCATTGAGACCGTTTTTCCTTCGTTAACTATTAATTTGTTATTACAAAACCAATTTGAAACTTCTGAAATTGTACTATTTATTGTTTCTTTTTTGCAAAGAACATTCGTGTCATCGGCAAACAGAACTGTTCTTCCGTTTTTAATAGATGAGGGCATATCGTTTACGTACAACAGAAAGAGGATAGGACCTAAGATCGAACCCTGTGGGACCCCATGTTCAATTGGCAAAGAATTGGAGAGATAAGTAAATAATGTCCTTTCGTGCCAGTACGGTATTTCTACTCTTTGAGATCGATGTTTAAGGTACGAGGTTATCCAATTTATGGCAATACCACGAATTCCATAAGAAGGTAATTTTGAGAGCAAGATGTTATGGTTTATAACGTCAAAAGCTTTCGAAAGATCTAAAAATATCCCAATGGGTTCTTCATTTTGATCCATTGATGAAGCAACATCTTTAAGGAAAGAAAAAATGGCAGTTTCCGTAGTATTTGATTTCCTGAAACCGTGTTGTGAGTCTGAAAACGCTTCGTTTTTCCTGAGAAAAGTTTCCATTCGCGTATAGAAAAGCCTCTCTAATATTTTTGAGAAAACTGATAAAAGAGAAATTGGCCGGTAATTTTGAATTTCATTTTTGTTCCCTTTTTTATAAAGTGGCTTAATTTTTGCTGTTTTGAAAGTATCTGGAAATATTCCTGTGCACAAGGAAGCATTGAAAATGTGAGTTAATGGGTATATAATGGCAGGTGCACACGTTTTTAATAAACAATCCGGAAATTCATCTAAACCTGATGAATATTTATTTTTTAATTTACTGACTATTCTGAGGATTTCGTTAGAAGAAGTTTCGTAAATAAACATCGTGCCGAAATTTTTTTGGGAAGTATATGATGTTGAATTTTGTGGTTTTAGTCCCTTCGTGAGATCAACCGCAATTCTAGAAAAGTGTTGGTTGAAGAGATTCGCAACTTTTTCTGGATTTCTTGTTTCTCTTTCATTATCCTTTAAAACAACATTCTCTACGAAATGTCGTGATGACGTGGTCGAATTTTTAACGATGTTCCACATTGCTTTAGTTTTGTTTCTAGCGTTCAAAATATCCTCATTATTTTTCATTATTTTTGCCTCAACTATTATTTTCTTTAAAATTCTTTTATATTCTCGGAAGTAGACGTGGAAACCGGGTGATACGTTATGATGTTTAGAAATAAAGTAGGGAGTACGTTTATTTTTACACGATGTTCTAATTCCTTGTGTGATCCAAGTATTACTTTTTCGTGAAATGTTTAATTTTCTCTTTTTAATAGGAAAGCTTGCGTTAAAGAGAAATGAAAGCTTTGAGAAAAATACATTATATTTTTCATTTGTGTCAATAGCGTTATAAACTGCCTCTCATGATTCTTTCAGCAAGTAGTCCGTAAATAATTTAATGTTAACTTTAGTAAATGCTCTGCACATGCCTGTTTTATTTATTGTGTCAGTATTCATGTTATTAGTAATTGTAAGAATTTGTGCATCGTGGTCACTGTAACCTAGATTATTCGTTATTACTTCATATCTAGTTGTGGTTTTGTTAATAATAATTTGATCTATTGCTGTTTGTGATTTAAGAGTATTCCGTGTAGGTACGTTCACTGTAATATCTAAATTAAAAGAATGAATTAAATTGAGAAACTGCTCTTTTTCGTGGGATTCGCTCAGAAAATCAATTTTGAAATCTCCACATACAACAATGGATTTAAAAGAGAGATTACTAATTTTGTTCAGAGTTATCTCTAGATTTCCTAAGAAATTGAAATAATCTAAAGCTCTCTTTGTTGGAGGTCTGTAGATGCAAAGTAAGATAATTTTGAGCGTAGTAAGATGCACGACTGTTATTTCAAAAACTTTTTCAACTGCATATAAATTGAATTCTGACAAGAAGGTAGAATCAATATTATTTCTTACATAAATACACGAACCTCCGTAAGCAGAGCCTTTATTTGATTCTCTTACTCTACAATATGATCCTGCAAGGTAAAAACTAGGAGTTTGGAGTGTGTTTAGATCATTATGAGATAACCAATGTTCTGTAAAACAAAGAATATCTATTTGACTGAGATCACACTCTAATGCTGCCTCGATAAATTCAATTTTATTTGAAAGAGATTGCACATTATGATGCATTATTTGAATATTTTGCATGTACCTACACGGATGCTTTTCTGCTGCATCTGACTGTAGTTGCTATTTATTTATCTCATTTTTACCTCGAGTGCGTGGTCGAAGGAAGTATCGTGTCCCAGCAGTGTTAGGAGGTGAGGGAGGGGTTACAGATGTAGGGGAATGAATAATGGGAGAGGTAGTACAATGATTAGGTTCAGGGGATAAGGTAATTGGGTCCAAAGGGGTTCCGGAGGATGGAAGAGAACTAGGAGATGTAGGTGGGGATGAGTCATGGGTAGGATACTGCTGAGGTGTAAGGATGTGTTTTGCAAGTTTGCTACCGAGTGCATGTTTTCCGACAAGGTTCAAGTGAAGACCATGCCGGGTGAAGTGTTTTTCTGAGAGAAAGTTAAGCTCAAATAATTTAACATGTGTGCCTCTCAGATGCAGTTTTAATTTGTTGTTTGCGTGTCTAATTTCTTTGCACAGTGTTGGTTTGTTGTACCAGAAGGGCAGAGTCGAGATTACAATGTTTGTGTTTCTTCAATGTCATTTCTGTTTCTGTCAATCTTCAATGTCATTTTAAAGGAAGTATGATGGTGAAAAGAAAAACTCCTGAATAATGTTTATTACTAAAATTACAAATTATTGACTTGACGTTTTTGTATTTTTTTGAATATAATATTGCAATTTTACATGACATTGCAAGTTCCATCCCTTATCACTTATCACAAACATGTGAAAATCTTGCCATTTCCTTTTGGCGAGCCAAAAAAAATAGTAGTTGATAATCAACAACCTAACGCGTGTTCTTTGTGATCGCAGGTCCCCAGTTCTACTTCACCAACACGCACCCGCAGCCGCAGCAGCAGTCGGCGCGCTTCGTGCCCAGCACGTTCCAGCAGCCGGCCACCAACCAGTACCAGGGCTTCTTCCAGCCACTGCACACGGCGCCTGGGGCTTTCGCGCCATTCCGCACCCCCGCGCAGCAAGACCCCGCGCAGCAGGTAATAGCCTGTCTCTGGCCACTACTTTACTGACCAGATACGAAAAGGATGTCACAAAGGCTCTCTCGCGGTCGACCTTTTCTCATTCTCTCCAACAGTATTTTTAGAAGTGTATCGAGGGTCACGGCCCTCTTAAACTAATGGTGCTAAAATGGCACGTTCTTTCTTCCCGGTATTTTCACACAAAAGTTTGCAAAAATTTAAACGTCTTTCACACTAAAACGTCCTTCATAATAAAATTTAATAAAAACGATGGAACCATTTTTTAAATTTTCAAAATGTCCCAAGTATTTCATGTAAAACTCCCCAAAATTGCAATATCGGTTTCAAATTCAAGGAGCCGAAACTTCAGCCAGATCGATAGGGGAATATCGATTTTGGAGAAAATCTGCAGAACGGTTTAGCCGCTATCGTTGTTCACAGACGGACAGACAGACACACGTTTTGCCGTCATTCGATTTTACGCTGTCAAGGACTCACAAAATATGGTTTCTAGCTACACCACATGTTAAGAGGATGTTTTCTAAATTTAGCAGCTGGATTTATCCACGTTTTCTTTACCAGGGCCCTGTCATAAGAGTTTTTCTACCGAAAATTCGCCGTTTTTTCGCGCATCATTACATGATTCTCTCTCTACTCCGCAGGGAGAAAGTAAAAATTTAGAGAAAAAATTGATATTGTTTTGGGAGAAGTAAAGCAAACTATACAGCGTCAAATAGAGTTGTGGCGACTTCATCAAAAGTGACTCACGAGGAGGCGTAAACCTTTGAATTCACTTCAAGGAAAAGGTATTTACCTGTTCCGGCCTCACAGAGCCTCTCCTCTTTTTTATCTTCCCTACCTAATAGCTTTACATTGGAAGGCTAACTTCGGTAAACACGGGAGTTATCCATTCTTTGTGATACACGTTATAGCCACCTGTGTACTCCATCAAACTTTTATCGACACTCTTTACTTTTAGTTTTCTTATATTCTTTCTAAATGTATCTTCTCATGCGCAACCTTTCGTTTTTAGAGAAGTCATTTTTGCGCCGTAATTGTAAAAGCGCACTCTGTAGGGAATCGACTCACTTCTATACGGAAGGACGGCTATGGCTATTGTATTATAAAATTTCATACTTTCCTTGTATTCTTTTTCTGTTTACTGTGAATTGTTACACATTATTTCAATGTTGATAGTTTATTTTTAGCATTTTACATACGTCCCTTTCATATACCAAAAAACTGAATATAAACTATGCTAGCATTAATTAACTCTGGTGAAAGAAGATGCTTGTTTCTGTGAAGTATCTACCTTATAAAATATTCTAGTTTTAACTAATGAAATTATTTAAAACGAAGTTATATTGATTGTTTGTCCACCTACAAGTTACATTTTATAACTGATAATTTTATATTATAATTTTTTTCAGTATTCTTTTAATTCTAACATTTATTTTGTCCATGAATCATTGTACTTGTAGAAATAGAATAACACGAGCATTCGCTTTTGTCGCGGCAGTTTCAGCTACAAGGCTTCCACCAGCAGGGAGTCCCGGCCAATCTGCAGCCTTCGCCCTTCCAGTTGCCACCCAACAGTCCTGGTCAGGCGCAGCCCCAGCACTACAGCACGTTCCAGACCATCAACCCCCCGGCGGGCCGCGATGGAGCGCAGGTGGCACCTCCGGCCTTCTTCCAGCCGCAGCCGGATTACAGGCAGTTCGCGGGCTCCCAAGACACGGCGTCGAACCTCCGCAACTCCCCTTTCTCCAACCCCACACCCAGCCCTCCCAGGCAGCAGTCGTTCTTGGATCAGATCACTCTCAGCCCCTCCGGCTTTTCGGGCACCGCCTCGCCCAGAGATCCTAACAACCTCAGACTCCTCCAAAACTTCAACAGACCTCAACCTCCGGCACTCGTCGATCAGTTCTCTTCCAACCAGCCACAAAAGCGCCCTCAACCGAACTTCGAAGGCGGCCGAGGTGGTCAAAGAACGCCGTTGTTTTCTCAGCCTTTCCCCCCAGAGGATGATGTCCAACTAAGCACTTATGTCGACCAACATTTGGAAGTAGAGGACTCGTCGACCCCGGACCCGAGATTGAACGCGCCTTCGCGCCAGAAGGACAGGAAACCTGAAACCACTTTGAGAAAGAAGCCCAGCACCCGAGCACAGCCAGGGTCGCGTAACAATGTGATATCGCCTCAAAGAGCGCGTCCCGCTTCCTCTGAATACCGCGGAAACAAACCACCTCAGGCGCAAAACGACTCGTTCCACAACGATGCAGTCGACGACTCACCGACACACTCGTCGCGAACGAGAGGCCGCAACCGCTACACCACCACGACCACAACCATCCCGCCGCCGACGAGGGGCAGGAGTCGGTTCATTCCCACGTCCAAGCCGCCACACAAAGTGCGTCAATTCAACGTTCGCCCTTCCAAGACGCCCTTCGCTCCCAAAAGATTGTCCTCCCCGTCCACAGCAGAGCCGGAGTCGGGTGGAGAATCGTCTGCCGGCGAGAGCGGAGAGATCTTGTACGACGAAGCCTACGATCAACTCAATAACTCACAAGAATTCTCCTCCGTTGAATCAACAACGAAGTATAATGTGACGACGTTCAGGTATCAGAACCACGAAAGCAATGTACCAGTTTTAAATAGTACGGATTTTGTTAAATCCGATGAAGCAATATTTCTTAACACTGAGCAAGGACACCCTGAAATTAGTTCGGGTGAAACGTCTACCATAGAAACTTCTGTAAGTGAATCTACACCACTCCCATCACCATCAACTACTTTGAACGTTCAAACAAAGAGTCCTTTAGTTGATAATGCAGAGTCACTGGAGAGCGGTTCTGCCTATTCGTCGGAAGAAGAAGAGGATGCCTACCACTCTCCTTCCGTTTCAGAAAGCCCTGCTACTATTCTGCAAGACGAGGTGATTTCGGTAACAGAGGTTCCGGATGACGTCTCCAATACGCATGAGACTTCAGATTACACGGACACAGATGACCATACTATTAACGAACATATCGAAGGAAATGGAACAGGGGCATTTGAAATCCTTACAATGAATCCACAACATGCATTAGTAGAACAGGACAACTTCAAAGGATTTGTAGACAGTGTTTTGATAGATGCAACAGAAACTCCTCATGTCTCCACATCTTCCTCAGATGATACAACTGAAGAACCAGATGAAGAGCCGGTGTCCGTACATAGCACAGCTACAATGAAGAGAACTCCTCCTACAACTTCTCCCCCAGAAAATAATGAGGGGCATTCTATGGAAGAAGCAATTGTGTCGGTTGTTACCACAAAGAGTGTCATTAATGGTACTTCTATGATAGTCACTGTACCACCAGTTGCCCAGATTACAGGTCAAATGACGCCTCCAGATTCTACTCCAGAGCCTCCAGATTCCAGTAGTTCATCTCCAACTGAAAGCTGGGTAATTATTGCATCTGTTCAGACCAGCCGAAGTGTATCTGGAGCCCGATTCTTGCCCCCAATTATCAGACAAGAAGAACGAATTCTTCCCCTTTCTGGAAAGCCCATCAGTGCAGAAAAAATTCCTAAAGACACAGAAACGCATACGAGTAAAGAAAACGTTACAAACTCGAGTACTCCTAATGTATCAACAGAAAGTATTATTGATAAACTTGATCGTGTCCAGTCTGAACTTTCTAGTGGAATTTTGACTGGTGGGGAAGTACAATTAGAAGTTATTACTGAAAAACCAGGTATTGGGCAAAAAAATATGAATGCTGCAAGTAGCACAACATTGTCACCAACCTCAACCACTTATGTGCCGGTCTTTATCAGAAAGTTTACTCCACATCGACCTACCCCTTCTCCAAAGAAGAATCAAGAAACTACAGGAGGGGCTCACACAGATGATCATCCAGGATTATCAACAAACCTAAAATTAAGACCTGGACAAAGGACTAGTTTTTCAAAATCTGGCAGTTCTGATGATTTACTGAATAAGCCACAAGGAGACCAACCAGCACTACCAGTAACGAACAGTAAATTACGCATTAGTAGCTCAAGAGCATCTAGTGGTAGATCATCTGGTATCAGTAGTGCACAGAATAAAGTAAAGGCACAAGATGTTAGTGCATTACTTCCTCCCGGTTACAAACCTCCTGCAGGAGAAGCAAATGCAACAAAACAAATTAAAGAAATAACTATCAAAGATTTGCTTAGCAATATTAAATTTGAAGATGTTAGTTCTCTTTTACCACCAGGATTTAATCTTTCAACACTATCTAAAACAAAAGAAGTGGAAGAGAGTTCAACATCAAAACCAAGTGGGGTAGAAGCATTATTTAGCAAAACAAAACAAGATGATATTAGTGCCCTGCTACCTCCAGGATTTAAAGAACAAATTACATCAACTTCAACAGAAAAACCCAAGGGAATAGAAAGTTTGTTTAGCAAAGTAACGCAAGATGACATCAGTGCTTTCTTACCTCCTGACTTTGTTACCCCTGCAAAGCCATCAATTAGTACTGAAAAGCCAAAAGGCATAGAATCTATTTTTAGTAAAGTGAAACAAGATGATTTAAGTGCTTTCTTACCTCCAGGGTATGTTACCAAAACCTCTGGATCTACTACTGAAAAACCAAAGGGGGCTGAAGGGATTTTTAACAAAGCCAAACAAGATGACATTAGTGCCTTCTTGCCTCCAGGATATGTCACAAAGAGTTCAGCATCAACAACTGAAAAACCAAAAGGAATTGAAGGAATTTTCAGTAAAACCAAACAAGATGATATTAGTGCATTTTTGCCCCCTGGTTACAATTTACGAGGAAAACACACTACAACTGAAAAACCCAAAGAAGTTGAGGGTTTGCTCAATGGAGCAAAGTCAGTAGATATTAGTGCTTTTCTCCCACCAGACTTTAAACTTGCATCAAGTACACTAAAATCAACAGAAGAATCAAATGAAAATGGTGATGGTTCTAATCCTGAAACATCTACTAAATCTTTTAAAGTGAAATTTCCATCAGTTCCTGGAATGGCAAGAAGAACTACCCTTCGACCCACAACAACTACTAAATCATTTGCAGCTCCAAAGCCATCATTAGCACCTATTCAGAAAGGATGGCCAACAAGGTACCGTTATTTCTTATTAATTCATTTCTGCTCTAGCTAATAACTGAATGAATAATAGTTTAACAGGAAAAGAACATTCAAATAATGAATCGCACACAAGAGTTTTATTTTAAATGTACTTTCCTTTTGAATTTCCAGAGCAACAACAGCTTTCACAGGATGGCCAACACCATCAACAACACCAATATCGATTGAGAAACTCTTAGAAGCAGCAAAAACAGCAACAACCACTACTAGTTCAACTACATCTACAACAACAACAACAACAACTACTACCACCACAACAACTACAACACCTCAGCCAACTACACCTGGAGTGTGTGTTACAGATTGTGATCTTGCAGCCACAATCAAGCTGGTTGGAAGTGAACAATGGGTACCGGAGTTATTGGATCACAATACCAGGGAGTGGCAAGATCTTGCAAACGAAGTTCAAACTCAGGTAACTAATGTGTACATTGAACATTTATAGGTATTACACTATCACATCTAACAACAGGAGCTCTTGTCATATTTCCGTTTCTTTGGTTATTCACTTCCTTCTTCATTTTTAAAGGCTAAATTGATTTTAGTATTTCTTATCTCTGTATACTTTGATTCATTGTAAAGCTTACTACACTATAGGTTACCTATGTTGCTCTTAAAAATCAAGAACTGTTCACAGCTTTATTTACTAATTCAATATCTCCTGATTACTGTTAACTTCAGTAAGCACAGTAGTTTCAGTAATAAAAAGCTTAAGAAAAGTTATTTCACTAGACAAAATGGCCAGTGCATATAACTTCACTGTGATGAAGATGGAGGTGAAAATAATTAAGAGTTAGCTGGAAATCTGTGAAGTTTTTAACGTATTTTTTTTTTTTTTTATGTTCTTTTCAGCTGGATTCTGTGTATAGCAAATCTGATTCATTGAGCCAGTGGTACAGAAAAGTGAGGATAGATGACTTCAGGTAATTAATTATACATTTCTGCTTTTAATGAATATTTTAGTTGACCCTTTAACAATATATTCAAATAGCAGAAAAATGGTAAATTACAATAAACAATACTGAAAAATCTTTTATAAATTGTCTTTTTTTTACAGTGAAGGAAACAAAGGAAGTGTTCTTGTTGACTACTTTGTGGAATTAACAGATCTTGGAAGACAAGTAGACACACAGGAGTTAAAGAGGTTGTTTCACGACAGCTTAACTGAATCTGCTACTGACATTAGTGCAGATGAAATTGATACCATAAATGATACAGCTGTCT
Source organism: Teleogryllus occipitalis (assembly GCA_011170035.1). Classification (NCBI taxonomy): domain Eukaryota; kingdom Metazoa; phylum Arthropoda; class Insecta; order Orthoptera; family Gryllidae; genus Teleogryllus; species Teleogryllus occipitalis. The sequence goes on from BLKR01009138.1 coordinate 144,827, forward strand.
ACAATAGCAGTGATTATCTGTCCTTTGGGAATCCACAGAATCTACTGAAGTTGGGGAATTTTGTGGTTGATCCAAAGTACACAGATTTCATAGGTAAGATGAGTATGAACAAGACACCCTCACAAAGAATACGTAATTTAACAGACTTGACACACGAGAGAAAAGAAGTAACTTAATTTAATACCACATATTTGATATAAACTCTTACTTTGAACCTGATTTCTTTTTACATGAGAAAAAATGATGTCATGAATAATACTAGTAGGCTTGTAAGCTTTGTAATTAACAACAAATTGCCAGACACATTTTCTTCACATGATTTCTGAAATGTGTGCACAAATGTGAGATTTCGTTTCTTTATTCATGAAATCACACGTCATCTTTTCCATTTTTCAAACTTTTTTTGATTAAATGATGGATCTCCTTTTCTATGATTATTAATTATTGGTTAGCATGGTATACTTCTTTTTCTATGTGTTTTCTCTATTTGTTGATTCTGTATAGTGCCAGGGGCAGACTGGGCAATCTCCCAAACATTTGCAAGTTAAGGGGCCTGATGATGGGACTGATGGGAAAAAATGAGTAAAGCATTGAAAAAGAAATTAAACTTGAGAAAGTCATGATCATAATTTTATAAGTCGCTGTACAGTAGTATGATATTTCAAAAAAATTTCAATTACTTTTTTACCTTAAATAGTTAATTATGGTCATTTCTTATAAGGTAGGACCCTATGAAAAGAATAAAATGAATTATTCATCAATTATTATGAATCAAATCAATTAAAATAGGTTCTACTGAAATTCATATTTATTATTTCATATATTTAACAAGTAATTTTATTAAACACTAACTAAATACAACACATTTTTTTAGCATTTTTAGCTCAACGTGAAAATAGCATTATTTGATGACGAATGAAACATGCCCGATATTGTCTGGTGCCAATTTGAAACAAGCCCCATCTTTCTATTTAAAAACAAGCCCCACTTGGAGGGACATTTTGAAACGTAATTATTACTGATAAATGTAATTTGGGCGCCAGGAAAAGGTTACACTTGAAACCTAACGATTCTTACATAATTTAAATATCTCTCCTTCCAAAATTATGTTGTGCTAGCTCAGTTAATTGGAGTTGGAAGTTCATAATTGTTGCTACTTACTCTGCAACCAGTTATTCAATCTGCCATCCATACAGGGTGGCGAGGAATCTGAAAATCTTATTAAAATGCTGGATTGTACATAACGAACAATGATACATAACGAACAATTCTTTCACCTTAACAAATTAGAATTTGTTATAATGATAATCAAAAATGAATCAATCTTTGGTCATGACCAGTTTTCTCTATATTACAATAGTTCTAAAACCTTGTTATTCATTTGTGGGTCTTCGCGCGCTCTTCACTTTGTTCGATCATGCCCTGTAGAACCTTCTCCATCGATGCAATAGAATCTTGCTTCTGGATAAAGTCCTTGTCTAATGTCCGTGATCTGGTTCTCAATTCTTCCAGCGATACTATTATAATCCGTGAGTTCCCTCACTTGTGTCTCGAGTGGACGCCTAGACCCGTATTTTCTTCCTACGAGAACGCTCTATCCTAATATAAGAAACGATAGTTAATTTTATACAACTGTCAATTGTTTTATACAACTGTCACAGTCTTTCCTTGACCTGGTAAAATTTATCAGGAGCCGACCCGCTCATCACTGCGTTGCTCGAGTGAATGAATGTTCTTCTAAAAACTCGGAAGCATCAGAATTTTATAACTTTCTCTTTTGTCTCTCAAAACAATGTTTATTCCGCCTCTGCTCTGTCATTTCAACCTAGCAAAAATGATCCTTAACGCCGGTTGTTTATTTGTCATATAGCGACCCCCTCACGATCATCTATTGACATCCCTATATTCAATGTCAAATAAAATGACATTTCCATAATAAAAATGGTGGTGTGTGGTTGTTTTTTTTTTTGAGGGGGATAACATTTCAGCATTGACTTGTGCCCAAAATTGTCTAGCTCTGGCACTGACTCTGTACTATGACTTCATTAATTGTAATGTATATCATCAATGTGCATAAACCACATAATAACAGATTGTTGAATTTCTTGTTAATAGTGTTACCCAAACGTCAAGAACCCACAGTGGGCTACGCAGAAGAGGATGTTTTAGTTCCTCAATGGGCCATAGCTGGCATTGTTATTGGCCTTGCATCTCTACTCTTTGTCATCATATTTGGTGTCACAGTGGTATGTTGTCTGACTTCAGTAGTGCAATCCAACATAAGTCAGAACTTCTTATGACTGCAAAGAGAAAAGATTTTATAATTTCACAATATTATAATGTATTACTATATGTACCGAATTATATTCATTTATAACATTAGAGGTATATTAGGTAATTTTCAGTTTTGAACAAACCTTACATAAAAAAACAGCAGATTTTAATTTAACAATTATTCCTTATAAAAGAGAAAAATGTCATTAAATTAGGCTTCTATTACCTAGACAGTCACTACTCCAGAGTTTAAATTTTGACAGTTATAATACATTTTTAGAACTTTTAACATTTGCATTTTCTTCCTTATTATAGCTTGTGAATCGACATAAAAACAACAAAAAGAAGCAGCCAGTACCTTTGACTGAAGATATGCTAAATGAATTAAATAAAAACCATATGGGAGGCTTAGATAATTATGCAGCAGAAGACCTATACAACATGGAAGATGTTTGGAATGAAAAACCATATGACAAGCCTCCAAAGAAGGTAGCATATTAACAAAATAAAATTTTAGGTCTATTACCAAAACTGACAATGTTTGTCAAGGAAAAGAGTAATAACTACAGTACAGTACAATACAAAGTTGTTCATACATATCAAATTAAAATTGAAGATTTTAAACAATAGATGTAGAGCTAAAGCTTATAGATGCATTCACAACTGATTTCAAGAAATGAAAAATGGTGGTGCTATATCACATACTTTTTTACAATTACATAATATTTTAATTCTAGTTGAACCTTCAAAAGTGTTTTCAACTCATAAATCCATAAAAATATTTGCCTGGGCTGGGATTCGAACCCAGATGTGTAGGTTCTGTGAGCAATCGACTTATCCACTAGATCAGATTTGCTGAGATCATCAGCTGATTTCATACAAAGAACACTCCTGCATTAATAAAAGTTGATTTTTTGCAATCATCAAAATTTAAAATGTTTTAATGAAATTCAGACCTATGTCATATTATTAAGTGAACATTCCTCTATTCAAGAAATAAAAATTTAAAAACAGAGACTGTGTGAAAATGTTAATTTTCTTTTAGATTGTCAATCTTTCACTCAAAATGATGCAGAAATTTCTGATATTTTCAAAAACTTGTAACATTATTTAAAGATCTCACTTAATTTTAAAATTATTTAGAAAGAATAGCAAGATTGCAATTATTAAGAAAAAAATCTATATCTTGAATAACATACTTAGTCGAGGAGCTCAAAAACTTTGCCATTTGCTAATTGAAAATTGCCATTCCTATAAGCTTTAATTTTTTTGTACCCTTATTACGAATTTGGAAGTAGGGTGAATATAGCATAACAAGCCTTATGCTCCAGAAAGATATTTGAACTGGTACCTACTTATTTAATAGGAAGGCTGAGTGGACCTTAGCCATCCTAAATAAGTGAAGACTGCATAAAAATCCTCAGCTATGCTGGGATTTGAACCCAGTTTCGTCAGGTTAGCAAATGTGTGTCCTAGCCATTAAGCTACTGCAATCCCCATTTCTGTAAGCATACATTGCTCTATTCATTCTAGAAATTGCAAGAAAAAATTTGAGGAATTCTTGAGAAAATTTTGAAAATGTTGGTGCTTCATATAAAGTGCCAAAACTTAAAAGATCCAGATCAACTGGGCTACATCAATTTTGGTGGGAAAATTAGTATTTGGTTTAGGTGCTAGTGTTCTTCACGAACAAAAAGAAATCAAGAAAACCACTTTTTTGGTATCAAGGACACGTAACACATGAATTTTGACTTCACCACATACTTCAGGAAGTGATTTACAACATAAAAAAAAACAGAAAAATGTCCTTTTTTGGCATAAAGGATTTACCAAAAAATTGGCAAGTTTCCTGCAATGTTACTTAACTTTCTCTTTCGATGGAGTGAAAGTAAAAGTGCATTGGAGTGTTTGCAAATCATCTATTTTGTTGTGAAAAAGAAGTTCAACAATAGAAATTTTGACTTTTATACTTTTTGACACTTTTGGTAAATTAATTTTGACAGGTAAAGAGTTAATTTACTTTTCTTAATCATAATTATGTTAGTTTCTTTTGTAAGTTTTCTCTCACATACTATACACACACTTAATAATAATGTCATGAACACATTCAAACCAATACCTCCCACGCAAATAATTTTATTAAGTTCTATATCCATTTTCTAAATGAAATACCATACTGTATTTACCTGAACACAAGATGAATTTTTTTCCCAAATATGTCGGTCGAAAAATGTGAGGTCGTCTTATATTTGCAGATTAAGTATAGTCAATTAGTGTTTAAGTTTTTACATAGCCATTCCATCACAAAACTCATGAATGTTGACATAACAATAAATTACTTGTAAAAATATTGCGTGTTTCTACATTACGCCGTATCCTCAGCATTAACCGCGAATTTGTCAGATAATTTGTCTTGATTTCAGACCGATATTTTTTTAATGGGACGATAAAGAGAGAATCTCAAACAAATGGCATTGTATCAAATGAAATGTAATGTGAAAATGAATGCTGAAATTTTGTAACAATGCGCTTTTGACAGGGCCGTGCAAAATCTTGGTTCAACATCCAAGTGTGAATCTGCATTTTGAACTGTTACAGAAACAGAGGCCATCATCAAGTGAGGGACAGATAGAAAATCTGGTGACACAGGAAGGGAGTTATCTTATAAGGCGTCTGATTAAAGAATTAGAACAATGCAAATTCAATGTGCAAAACTTTCAGAGACCTAAAAACACACATGTTACAGCATGGAAAGAGGGACAAAAAGAAAGAAACATTGATAAATGTGAAGATGAGGATGGTGACAAAAACCATGATTGTGATGATTTTAAGGAACAAGAACATAATAGGTCAACAATAGGTCTTAAAATCCTCATCAACAATACAATTCTCTAGTCAATAAGACAATTCAGAATTTTATTGTGACTCAATAGTAAGAATTAGTTACAAATTTAAAAAATTCTCAGGAGGTCTCTTGAAAATTGCGGGGTTGTCTTATATATGGTTAATACACTACAGCAACACTGATTTAATTAACAAATAGAATACAGTTACACTGATTTAATTTTATCCTAAATAATAATAAATAATAAATGATAATAAATAAATGTGATGTTATTTGTAATTGAGGGATTAGTTTATTTTGTATTTTTTTTAAACAATTAAATACTTTAATATTCTACAATTAATTTATAAATAACTATTATGTAATCCTTCTTTGTTATAGAGGTCATCTGCATCACTTCAGGAAAACAGCATGTCCAACTTGTATGACAGCTGGCGTTCCGAATGGAATGGATACTATTATAATGCTTATTATGGCAATGGTAGTAGTGCTAGTGGATATACCCGCAGACGATCTGACTATGACACAAATTTCTAAGTATCAGAAAATGGAATTGTCAAAGAGCTTATAGAGCAATTGCTGAGGTGATTGATAGACAGGGTTGACACAGTCATATTGAAAATAAATTGCATGCAAATCCAATTTTCTATGATCAACAATAGTTATAGAAATTAAAGGAATTTGATAACAGAGCAACTAAGATTTTTCTTTCAAATGACTGTTCACTTCTCTAGTCACCTAGCACTTCTACATCATGTTAGCTGGATTGCAACTGTGATAATAATAAGAATATGTTGCTGTCTTAGTATGACTAGTGGCTTGTGGAAATGTTCCTAATTGATTGTTCATGATCAAACAAAATCTCATCATGAAAAGGAAAAACAAAATTCAGTTATGTATCATGTAATCAAGGAACCTAGGCATGGACACAATCTCTTTCTTAATAATATTTTATACTAAGACAGACATGGTTGGATAAGAACTTTTTAATTGGTTGTGATATTTTGATGCTGCAAAGTGTGAAATTTTTTACATTTCTCAGCACACTTTGTATATCAAATATTTTCTGTACTTTTGTTTTCTAGTGTTCACATTCTTTTTTTAATGATTCAGCTTCAACTAGAATCTGATTTTTTAAGATGACATCATCAACAAAGTTAACATTTTTATTTGTTTGGTAAATGTCATACACCATAACACTGTCCTGATTACTGAGAAAAAAGATGTATTAATTCTTTCACTGCAAAAAATAAGGATAGCAATATACCATTTTAGAATTACCTCAAGTGAGAGTTTAAATAGGTAGCTATTTAATTTTGTCTCTCAGACCTGACAGATTTGTGGACACATTCTAGTAAAGATGAAACTATTTATTACAAAACCATTTTAGAAAAAGGATGCTGAACATTTTCAATCATTAGCAAATTTATATTTATTTGTCATGTTACTAGTTTGGAGCTTAAATTCATAAAGTTCAATATTTAAAAAACTGAGACTGAAGTGACAAAATTGATTAAAAATGGAAATTCATATCATCGTTGTGCCTGTAAAAATAGCCATGTGCAGTTACTGTCATTTTACAGGAAAAACATAAACCACTTTTAAATGATTATATTTCTTTGTATCATATGTGTTAATGCATCTATGTTTCTTACAATTAAAGTAAGAATAAAGTACAATTAAGGTACCAATTGTAAGTAGTGTGTTGCTCCTTAAAGTGTACATAACAGTTCAGATAGCCAGTTTTTCTGGTGCAGCGATGATATATTTATTCATCATTTATTTTTGTAAAGTTTTCGTTAACATTATCCTAATTTCTTCCTTAATTATATTTAAAAGAAATATTTGATAAAATAACTTGGTAACTTGGCATTTTAGTATCAAATCAAATCTGTGTAATAGTAAAATATCTAGTTTATTTGACTCTCTTAGACACTGCACTTGCCATTCTGTATGTCAGTAGTACCTTCTACAGTTCATTCCTTAAGTCAAAATGATAAATGATGTACACAAACTTTACACTGGACATTCTCTGCTTGCAACATGAATATTAGATTTGATAAAGCATTTTACATAAAATCACACCAGTCAATATACATCTGATGAAATGATAAAAAAGGGCATTAACAAAACTTTTGTTTTGTTAGGTGCTTTATTAATGAGCTTCTCATTGAATTAGCAAAGTAAAATAAAATGAGAACAGCATTAATAACATGCTCTTTTAAATATTCTTGTGAAAATATCTGTAATATTGTCTATTATAACACTATCATGTATGCTAAGTACTATATAAAGAAAAAATTATGTGGGTCAGAAGTTTCACTTAGAATGACATATATTTTGAAAGTTAAATGTGCTAATTAGTTTTATGTCCATCTGAGTTTGCTGTTATGTACTTGATGTTCTCAATGTCAATCTTCTTGTGCTTTTCCATGTCAACATTATATTAATGACTGGACATTATAAAGAGAAAAATTTTATGTATAGATGAGAAAAATATTTTCTCACAAAGAAATAATACCATTCTCAAATTAACATATCCCAGACAAATTAAATTTTCATGACCAACAGAAGGTAAGAACACATACAGTTCTTACAAGTCAGAATTATTTCACCTTATTCATTGTTTACATCTTATGATAATTATAACTTTGAAATGTGAGGTCACAGAGAGTCAATTGCTCAACTTGTGGCCAAAAAGATCTGCTACAGAAGACATATATATTATTAGCTTCATGGAATTCATAGCACAAATATTTACAAACATGTCTTCTGTGTTGATATTTTGCTCACCAATTTGAATCTTCAATGAAGTTTTTCCAGAATTTCTAACATTACTATCTACAATACATATACTATTTCTTATGGAAGTTTCAATGGCCATAAAAACACAGAAGTGTTATAAGTAAACATAATATCTTGTAATTGTATATAAATGTAAATAAATCTATTTTAAATACACAAGTTACAATTGGATTACCAATAAGATACTTAAGATGTAACTTACGGTAGTGTTTGATCAACACTCATGATGTTGTATTTTGTAACAAAATATTTGAATGTAATAAAAAATCAAAATATTACAAAGTAATGGCATTATCCCTTTACAAATCCCTGTACGGCAAGATATCAAAAAACCATATACCTAAATAATTAGATACGGTAACGGCACCAAAAGCTGACAGATTATGGGAAAAATTCCTTTCAACTGACTGGTGTAGTCAAAACAATTACAACAAACTTTCTTTTCAGATATAGTTGGATTCTTTATGGGTTTACATGCCTTTATCTGTAATAAATAATTTACTTTTCCACGACTTTTCTTTTTAGAAAGGAGAAACTAACACTTTGCAAAGCACTGGCAGATTCAGGGGGGAGCCATGGAGGTCATGGCCCCCCCCAAAAGGCCTGAGTTTTTGTTTACCTTCCTTTATTTGATAAAAATAATTTAAATATTTATTTATGTTTTAATTATGTAAATATTTAAACAACAATATTGTATAGTATATCTACAGTATATAAATAATATACAATATAACGACAAATATGTTTATTATTTAACAAAAATCTACAATGATCCCTCCAAAATGATCGGCTGGATCCGCTCCTGGTGCTAAGTCATCTAAACTCAACAGGTCGATTGTTACTGGTTGGTCTGACACATTCCTAAAGATATCATGAACAAAATACACTAATTTTAGTAAATGATTATTTTTAATAATTTTCATAAAATGTAGTGTTGAACAGAACAGATATGAAATCAGTTCAAGAATACAAAGTTGTTTGGATATCACAAATTAATTCCTTTTTTTTACATCAAGCGCTTTACTAAATACGTATCTGACCAAACTTCTTTGCTGCTGCATTATAACTTCTCCCTCTATTTACAGCATCTATTGCTTTCACCAACGAGTCCATTGTTTACTTGAGAATAATGTGGAATACCATATTATCTAAATTTGCAGAAAAGGCACATTAATTAAAATGTTTCCTAAAGCTGACATACTAGGAACCTAAGGTTGAAACACCATGTCAACATTAGATTCTGGACCAATTAAATTACAGTGAACTCTTGTTAGCATGAACTTGCTTTACACAAATTTCACCCTAACACGATCAAAACTTCAGTTCTGGCAAGGTAAGACAGTAATACAAACATTTATAATACTTGGATAACACAAATTTTTTTAGCACAAACTTCGATAATTTCGGTCCCTTGGAAATTGTGTTAATGAAAGTTTACTGTATTATACTTAAGATCCCGTATTTATGACAATTTCTGCATGTTAACACAATGTAAAGAGTACAAAATTATTATCAGAACATAAAGTTAACCCCAATGTCATCTTCACATGCTATCAAATTTTCGAGAACATAAACTTAATATTCATGATCTAGTCTCAAGTAAGGTTAAAGACACACAGAACACTTTCTAATTCTTTCCTTGTTAATATCCTAATACCCCAATACCATAATACATACTCATTTCATATTATAGACTAAAGAACAAAAACAAATTTCTCAAGAAATTTTCTTAATTCTTCTAAAATTTCATATTAGGAACAACAACAGACCACCTAAACTGATCTGGAAGTACAAACCAAGAGGAAACAGAGATACAGGAAATCCACAAAAGAAATGGTAATAGCAGAAATACTCAAAAGACTAAAAGCTACCAAGAATACTGTAAACCAATAGAAACAATGAAAAACAAATTCTTTATTAGTTCATGAAGTTGATGAAATGTGACTGACTTTATACTACTACCTACAAAAATCCAAAGTTAATTCCTTAATGAAATAATGTTGAATTTGTGTTATGATGTCTTTTCTAGATAATTACTAGTCTGATAAACAAAACAAAAAATGCTGTATTCCCTGTATCTATGGAGTATTGGTTAAGATTATCATGTGCAAAAATAAGAATTGATTTAACAATGCTTTTAATGAAACGAGATATTTTTAATAAACATTTACTTTCTGTTTAATTAGAAAATTATATCTATTCTAAAAGAAACATTAGACAAAAATATGGAATCCATCATAAATGTCTTTTACATTAAAAGTCACTTGACTCTTGTTTCTTTTTTTTTTTATCTAGGGCTTTTATCCAGCCGACAGCCGGTTACCCTTTACGCCCCGATGGGATGCATGTTCGACCATACACTAGACACCAACACACTTGCGGGCTCCTCTGATCTGGGGTCAGCAGAACGCAAGGCCCTCCGCGACAACACATACATACAAAGTCAAAGGGACAAACAACCACACCCAAGGCAGGACTCGAACCCGCGACCATTTGGACCGAAGCGCTGAGTCAGTACTCGCTCTTAGCCACCTCGGCCATCCAGGTTGGCACTCTTGTTTCTTCGTTCGAAATATCCCTCCAATCCTAAGTTGTATGCATGTTATTGGTCTCTGCCAGTCATTTATTTTCTTTTATCCTATTGCCTTTATATGCCACTTACTTATGTGTTCAGAGTGGGTAAAATGTTTCGTTATTACATCCGAAGTAAAAAAAGGTTGCCTAGCTACAGTTTGGTAAACAATATGGTGGATTATAATGAATACAAAGTATTGCTTTATTCATAAATGAAGAAACATAATTATCAATTTTCAATTACTTTCTTCTTCCATCTCCTTTCTCTTCGTTCTTCTCCTCCTGCTTTTTCTTCTTTTCAACTTTCTTCTTTTTCTATTCCTCTTTTTTCGTCTTCTTCCTCCACAGCTGTTCTGTAGCCTTCAGTTCTAACACTTATGAGAATTTCTTCAGTCATCACTACAGCACTTCGTCTACTTCCTGCTTTGAATAATTGCTCAGAACAAATGTAGCTTACCTTGCAACTACTATCGCCACAGGCATATTGCATTTCCCTATAGTGAATGCCATTAATCATATTGACATACTGCTACAATACATGAAGAAAACTTAAATTACATGTGGGTGTGAGCTTGATAGCTGTAAATTCACTCGCGCGTGAATAAGCAACTAATATGCACAAATTTTTTCAACTTCTGAAATAAAAATTACTATAGTCTCTATCATGATGCTACATAACTAAAACCATCAGAACTTTTCAATAAGTTCAAAATTTTTACTTTAAGATTACTTACAATGTGAAGTTTTCAGAAAGATCAAGCAAATGTTCACTTTTTGTTCTGCACTTCTAATTTAATTTTGTTGAGTCAACAAAAAACTATTTCATAGAATTTGCATCATCTTTACTTCTAATTGAAGGAATTTTGTTATAGATATTTTTCACAATCACCAAACAAAACTTGTTAATTAAAATATACCAAATTATATCAAAACATCCTCATATTTCAATTGTTAGGGTTACACTGATCAACAATTGCTACTAATCTTTATGTTTATCTTTTCTTGGATTGTACACTGTAATTTTCTTGCTGGTAGTATCTCAATCTTCCCCACAAATTTACATATTGGAATTATTGCAACATTTCTTTTTCATTCAGTGTCTTTGATCATAACTAATGAAATATTACTTTATTTGTGTCATTAACACTGTGCCATCAATTTATAATTTGTATGAAAGAAAATGAGCTATCTTCATGTTTACATAATACAAAATATTTAACAATTACAATTCTCAAAAACTGCTGCTTACAATTCTTAAAAACAACACCTTTTGTACATAAACACATTTACTTAGTATGAAAGACAGTAATTAGTCATTCACATCACTTACTTATGTTTTGTTCTGATTAAATTGAATTTTGGCAGATTTTCTTCTCTTGTAATGATGGTCTTTCCACTCATAAAAGGTTGTAGAACTTCTGGAATTTGAATTGATCCATTTGATTGTTGATTTGTTTCCAAAAGAGCAATTAGCATTCGAGGAATGGCACAAGCTGTTCCATTTACAGTGTGCACATGTATAAGTTCATTGCTTCCAGATGGCCTATATTTTATATTAAGACGACGTGATTGATAATCTGTACAATTACTACAACTGGACACTTCACCATAAATGCCCCGACCTGGTAACCAAGCTTCAATATCATATTTCCTAAAGGCAGGGGCACCTAACTCATGAAGAGGCATATCCAGTGTTAAGAAGTGAAGGCCAAATGAAGCAAAAAACTCTTCCTGAATAGTTCTAAATTCTTCTAAAACTGAATGAGAATTCGCCGGTTCTGTGACACCAAACATTTCCACTTTTGTGAATTGATGTACTCTATAAGGAAAGCAACAAAAGGTCATGCTTCTTAAGTGACAAATTAAACAAAACTATCGTAATTAGTTATGAATTTGAATGGGTATTTACCTATATATACCTCTTTCTTCTGTAACTGCTGATGTTTCAGCTCGATAACATCTACTCACAGCCACATATTTTAAAGGTAGATCACTTGATGAATAGACTTTGTTCATTAAGTATCCAGCTAGAGCCATTTCTGATGTTCCTGATAATATCATATCTGGAATGTGTCTTTCAGAATCTAGTTCATATACCTAAAAAACAAGTATATCCAATTTAACAGTAATGCTTTTGTTATCACAGAAAGAAACATACTAGTGTGTTTAATATAATTTTGTATTCTCACTTGTGTTCTTTCTCCTCTGGTGTTCATGCCACAACTTTCAATTATGTGTCTAGGCAATATATCAGGCACATATACTAACTTGAAGCCTTTCTGAAGTAAGTTTTGAAGTGCTAATTTAATTAGTGCCTGTTCCATTTCCGCCAAACCCCCCAATAAATAATAACTTTTGTGACCAGCGAAATTTCCCAAGTTTTCAGTTTTTAATACCTTAAGTATTTTTGTGATTGTGCTAAACTCCTTAGGTTTAAAGGTAAAAACTTTTTTTTCATTAATTTTATTCACAATCTTTGGGTCATCACCATAACTAAGAAGTTGTGGATGTGAACTGTTAGGAAGTTGAAGAGCTTCTTTAAGGAATTCATCTTCAAGTGCCAACTTGTCTTGGAAAACTGAATTTTCAAATTGGTGATATAACTCTTGAACACGGTTAATATTTCCGACGCCTTTTCTTTTTTTAATGTTTAATTCAATAATTTCTTTATTTTTGGCATCACACAAATATTTAATATCCAATTCTGGTTTTGGTAAAGCATTGTAAATAAGTTTTTCACATTTTTGCGACTTGAATTTGAGGTTAGAACATAAATACTTTCTACGAGTAAAACAATGGCATACGTTCAGCAAAGTTTTATGAAGCGAGTAACCAAACATGATAGATCTACGGCTTATTTACTGGTTTTTGGATAAGATCATAGCCATCCATAATAATGCAAGATGCACCAAACGAGCATTCACCTTTCACCATGCACAATTATTGACTATGTTGACTGGTTGACCATTAACACGATTCAAACACGCGCTAAGCTTGACTCAGGTTAACCAACATCCGAGGTAACATGTTTGTGCAATACCACAAAACCAACTGGTTCGTTGTTTGATTCATCCCGGTTGAAAGTGGTTGGAAGGCGGGCCGAGGCGGGCTGAGAAACAACGCGGGAGATGAGAGGTTAAGGAGTTCGAAAGTGTGAATATATGTTGCGTTTCGTCTAAACGATCGGTCTTGACGCATTTATTTCAGCATGTGAGTAATTGTACATTACTTAATTGTAAAAATTTATATCATTACTTACAATACATACAATAATTTTTTTAAATATTGGGGTGAAAGTTTTCCGGCACAATTGTGAAATTTCTTCGAATACATGTTTATTAAAAGATAATTTACAATTTTCTTCACTCCTAAAATTACTTTTCTTAAAAACTTTTTGTTTTGTTAGCAAAGATCTTACCTACTTATATTGCTTTCTTCAGTGCGCACTAGCACTTCTAGATTTTTATAATCAAAAGATGTTCATCAAAACTTCGTTTCCAGATCCTCGTTCTCCGAAAGAGAATTTTCACACACTATAACCTGGAAAATCAGTCTATATTTCCCTGTATTTATAATTTGCCTCATCTTGACGATAATTTTGCATCTTCAGTAATATTGCTTATTACTGTGTCGTATAGTTGAACTGTGACTTTAAATATTAATTAGTTAGAAAGAGAGGGTAAAGAAATGTATATTCTCTAAGTATGTAAAAGTTTCTATTTATTTAAGTTTTTTTTAATGGTTCAAATCTAATTTACTTTCCTAAGTCTGAGAGGTTAAATTAAATTTCACAAAGTTAGTTTGAAGCAACTAGACTGCATTTTAGTTATGGCTTCAAATACTAATTTTGCATATGAACCGATAAGCAAAAAAAATATCACAAATCCCATTCAGTAATTTAAATCTTTTATTATTTCATAATTGGGCTGTTTGAACTTATTTATCAATAATCATTATCATTTGGCATATGGTCTTGCCTTTCATCATGAGGACCAGTATCAAAATAAACCTTTAGAATATTTTGATTGTCAAATATTTACATTTATTTGTCTCTCCTGTTGTTTCTCTAGCAGTCTCTATTGTTTATGAAAGTAAATAATATTAATTTAATGTAGTTGATGGTGACCAATCCATTTGGAGTTTGTTATAAAACATTTGTAATCGTAGAGGTATATAATTAGACATTGTAATTTTAGGCACAAGTTCTGTTAGGAGATGATGTGCAAGTCAGAATCTGTTTCAATTTGTATTTCTTTGTAAAACCCTGCTTACATCTAGACTATTCCCCTTTGTGTTCAGAAATTAAGTATGAAGACCATCCTATTATTACTTTTTTAAAATCTGGTTTGAATTGCATAATGTTTTTTGCTTTCTGTTAGAACATGCTTTTTCATTCAATCAAAGTACGCTGAATCACTTCCCGATGCAGAAAACGACTGCCAGTGATCAAATGTAATTTTGAATTGGATATCACATATTTTGTGTGTTTTGGTTAAATTAAACTCTCCTTGTAAATTAATGATTTCATAACTCAACTTTTAATAATTTTTAATAATTTGTTTATTAGGAGTCTTCTCACAAGTACCGTGATGGAGCGAATACCTCCAGTGGATCCATTTAGGATTCACCTTGAATCACTGGAGTTGGCTGGTAAAGTGCTTGAAAAGCATATGGTGGCTGATAACTCTATTCCAACATTTCTTGATATTACACAGATCAACGCAACAGGTAGAAATTATTTTAGTTATTGTATTGAGATTCTGAAAATAATATTTCATTTTAACTTACTTAAGTTTGTGGTAATTTTATTTAATTGAGGATTCTCTTAGATGAAGGATATTTTTTTGTAGGTGGCCCAACAGTCAGTGGCCAAGCTGACCCTGATTATCCAAATATTCCTGGAATTTCTGATGTTAAGTTGATGAGTACTCTTAGCAAGTTGCCATTGCCTCCAGAAGTTATGGAACATTTTGGACGTATCCTTGAGTTATGGATGTCTTAAATCTTCTGCATCTTTGTATTGGTGCTACATGTTCTGAGTTAATTTGTGGTATACATGTGCTGATTACATGAGAGCTTGCATATAATTTCTTTGCTCAAAAATTGTCTTTTAAATGTAATTGTGATTGGTAGTTATTAATTGTTTCCATTTCTTCCCTCAATATTCAAAAGTTAAAATGGTTCAACCAATGAGAAATTAATTAATAAATGTCGGGAAGGCTCTGTTTGCAAATGTAGACTTTCGCTTGTATGAATTTGTTTCATACTGAAGGAGTAATGTATATACATTTTTTGCAAAGTGACTTTACCACAGTGTTATAACTCATTTTAAAGATGAAATATTGGAAGAAAAAATGTGCTCTGCACATTTGGTCATAAGTTGTTAGCATACCTTTGTGTCTAATATAACAGAGCTCAAGAAACTTTAGACATAAAAACTTCTATAAATTGTTTTTGATGATGATGATTATTGTTGTTATTGTTATTATTATTACTGCCTTAACATTCTTATTAGAAATTGTATTCAAACTTCATACAAGTATTAATATTTCATTTGAAAAATACCATATGGAATCTTTGTCCATGCCCATGACATGGACCCACTACAACAGAGGGTTAATTGCAATTTTTTCTTCTTTTTATAAATTGATCCACACTTTCATACTATATCATCTAGCCAAATCTGAAGTAATGTTTACAGTACATTTTATCATTTTCCACTTGGGTTTTAAGAAATTCGTGACTCGGAGTTTTTGGCATTTCTAATGGGAAAATGCAGCACTGCTTTTAACTGAATTTATTTCTTTATTTCTGTAGGCAAGAACAAATGCAAATAAAAATAATGCATCAGAAGACCTCCTTTTACCAATATTAATTTCAGCTTTGTCTTAAGGCCTAGAAAAATTGCATCTCTATTAGGTTCTTGAATGAATTTGTTAGAATTCATGTTTATTATTTAACTTGGCTAGCTTGACAATAATGAATGGCTATTTAACTTGACAATAATGAAAAGTGCAGTCCTTTTAGAGTTTTTCCTTAAAACCATTTTCAGATATGCAGTGTCGATGTAATATGGGTTTATTCACAGAAATAAGCAGAGCGTGGCTAACAATTGACACAGATATTTATGTTTGGACGTATGAGCACGGGTTAGTATTTTTGAGTTAAATGTTTTATTTTGTTTTCTATTCATATTTTATTTATTAATGTTTATTTTTAGCTCGGATGTAGCATACTTTGATGGCGTGGGAGAAACTATTGTGAGTGTGGGCTTAGCAAAACCAAAACCTGGAATATTTAATAATTTTGTGAGGTATCTGCTGGTTTTGACTACCACTGTAGAGGTTGTTGTACTAGGAGTTACATTTTCAAATACAAAGGAAGGTAGGCATGTTTTTAAAATTATCTTGTTCAATGTATTGTGATGTTTTTTTGATTCATAATTTTTGTGCATTTCAGGTATTAGTTTTGAGTTCTTTGTTATTTTAATTTTAAGGTCATCTTCTTCCCTATAATTTGTGCTATGTTATGTAAATGTTTTATTAACCCATTGTAATAAAATACTTGCCTCTTTTAAGGCCCTCTTGGTGTATTAGAAGAAATGCACTTAATTCCTGATCCTGTTTTTGTTGTACCAACTGATGGAGTAACAATGACTACCACCACATGTACAGAATCAGGGCGTATTTTCCTGGGTGGTGTTGATGGCAACTTATATGAAATAGTGTATCAGGTAAATTTTCTGTGTATTGTTACTGTATGCAAACATTGAAGGATTTCTGAAGTTCACAGATGTACTTTACATATTTCTGCAAATGAAATTTTGTTTCAGGCTGAAAGTGGTTGGTTTGGAAAAAGATGTAAGAAAGTAAATCATTCCACAGGGACATTATCATTCTTAGTACCATCGTTTGTAAGCTATGCTTTTACAGAAGAAGACCAAATTGTGCAAATATCTGTGGATAACAGCCGCAATATTTTGTATACTCTCAGTGAGAAAGGCACAGTAACTGTTTATGATTTGGGCTCTGATGGGAAATCAATGCGCCGTATTACATCTGTTTCTCAAAACACAATTATTCAGTGTGCATTTCAACTTGTTAAGTAAGTTGATGTATTCTTTTTGTATTTAAAAATAATGAGTATATGCCATAAGGATAATTATAAAATAATGGCAACAGTGTTGAACATATAATATTTATTCATAGTCATCTGATTGTCATTACAATTTGAAACTGTAGTAAGGTTTACATGATTAATTTATACATAACAGTTACTGTATGAACCGGAATATAAGACAAGGTTTTTTCCTAAATTCTTCGGTCAAAAAATTGGGGTTGTCTTATATTTGCAGATTAAGTTTAGTCAATGAGAATCACTGTCTGTCTCTGCTAAAAATCTCTGATGAAACAATACACAGCAAAGGCCCACTGCATAAGCCCCACTCATTTGGTCCCTAAGATAATGCACTGCAGGATGTCAAATCACTGCAGTATTGCATGATGTTAGCTTTCAGAGGGTATCAGGAGAACAAATGGAGTATAAAAGACTGCATGCGGGCACCTTGTGGGTAGCTGCCAACAGACGCGACCTGATTGTACTCATATTCATCACCTGTTTCTCAACACTGTTGCTAACAAAAAGGCAGACCGGATTTCTCATGGATATATTAGCGATGAAAATGGAAATGATTCCCCTTCCTGAGGCATGTAGACTCGCCATGCACATCAGGGTAGTTGTTTCAGATATAGGAGCATGTTGAATAGGCCTACGTATTTTTTTTTCTTGAATGTTTTTGTAGTGTTCACTGCGGTCATGCTGTTTTGATTCCTATCAATATTTTTTGAAGTGAGATCGGTTGAATGGCATTGTAAGTTTAAATGCAACAGAAAAATGAGGGGAAGTTCTGGCCCAAATTCTGTAGAGGTACAAGGATCTATGAGTTTGCAATTGACAACTGGATAATTCCTGGTGGGATGACATCTCAACTTCAAGTAATAGATTTTGTTGTATACAAACCATTCAAGGATCGTCTTGAACTCTTTGTAATGACTGACTTCGAGGAAACCATGCCCTGGAGGAAAATTAAGGTAGCCCTCAGAATACAAGCTGGGAGAATGGATAGCTACTGCTTGGAATAGGATCTCCAGTGAATATATTGGGAAGGGTTTAAAAAAGTGCTCCGAATCCAATGTACTTGATGGCTCAGAAGATGATCTACTGAGGGAGGGCCAGGAAGTTAAAAATAATACAGTAAAACTTCACTTATACGTTTTTCAGGGGACCGAAGAAAAAAAAATGTATAAGTGAGAAAAACACATAACTGAAATTGAATTTTATGAGCAAAAAAAAATCTCTATTTTTACTCTACTGTTTTATTAGAAAACTTACTACCAAAAAAGAAGATTTTAATATGTAGTTTAAATGATTACTTATGAAAAAGTCTGTTATCTTGGTCTGTTTAACATTATAAGCCCCCAAGGTATACACTTCCCCCTCCAAACGTGATAGCTGTCCCATCACCTCATCTGCGACACTGTGTTGCATAACAAACTTTTTAACAGTTTCTAATGCTGCAACGGCTTCACTGAAACCTACTACATTTATTTCACTATCATCCACTTCATCATCACTGTCTTCATCAATCTCTTCGTTGATTTCACTCACAATGTCCTCAATGGACCTTAGTTCAGATGTAACCACATCTTTATCTACATCCACAAATTCTGTGAAGTCCGCTTGATTGATGGGTAAATCTCCCAAAGCTAACTCCATTTCTACATCTTCGGGGCTGCCAAATCCAGCTTTCCGGAAACAGTTCCTGATGGTAGATTCTTCAACTTTCTGCCATGACGAGGAGATAAAATGCATAGCCTATGAGAAAAAAAAGGAGTGTTCCTGATTATAAAAACTAAAAATTCTACCTCACTGACCATAAAACTAAAAATTTTACCTGTAATACATTTATTTTAGTCGAACTCCTGTTGTCGATGTAGCGGATGGCCTGTTGCACCAACATTTTTCGGTAGTGCAACTTTAAGTTTCGGATAACCCCTAGATCCATGGGTTGCAACTCGCTGGTGCAGTTCGAGGGGAAAAATTGCACCTTGATGTTCCGTAGATATGAGGTGTCTGGTGGATGTGCTGGACACTTGTCTACAAATAATAGTATTTTTCGCCCTCTGATACCCATTCTGGCATCTAAAGCCCGCAACCAATCTTCAAAGATTTTCGTGGTCATCCACGAATTTTTATTGTGTTCATATTTGGTGGGCAGTGTTTCAATGTGTTTGTAGCATCGCGGCTTCGCAAATTTCCCGATCGTGACCGGTGGCAATTTTTCTGTCCCATCACTGTTAGCACATAAAAGCACAGTTACACGGTCTTTGCTCTTCTTACCCCCGTGACAATTTTCTCCCTTGAACGCCATCGTCTTTTCAGGCATTAGGGAATAGAAAAGCCCCGTCTCATCGGCGTTAAAAATATCTGTGGGGGCATACTGCTCCACCAGTTCTTGAAGAGGTCCCGACTTCCATGCCGACACAACATCTGCATCAACATTTCCGCTTTCGCCGCACATACTTTTGCAGCAGATTCCGTGTCACAGCTTAAATTTATGAAGCCAACCAGATGAAGCTTGGAAATTTTCTAAACCAAGCCGCAGTCCAATTTCGTCCAATGACGTAAATTCCGGGAAAACATAAAATCAAAGTTTCATTGCACTAATACATACATAATGGCTACATAATATAACAACCACATATACACTATTACAATCATTAAATTATAAAATGCAGAATTAGATAATGGATACAATACAATTTCATGTCCATTTTCTTCTTTCTTCTTTCTTTCTTTCTTTCTTTCTTTCTTTCTTTCTTTCTTTCTTTCTTTCTTTCTTTCTTTCTTTCTTTTCTTTCTTTCTTTCTTTCTTTCTTTCTTTCTTTCTTTCTTTCTTTCTTTCTTTCTTTCTTTCTTTCTTTCTTTCTTTCTTTCTTTCTTTCTTTCTTTCTAGTGAACTTGTTGTATAGTTTTATCCCTGCATAGTATGGATTTCGATCAGTTTTTAATTTATTTATTATTATTATTATTATTGTCATTATTATTATTATTATTATTATTATTATTATTATTATTATTATTAAATGTTTCGTATTTATTTGCTTGTTAGTTTGGTATTGGATGTTGGGAAGTAAGTGCGTCTTTGTTCTCTAATACATCCTTATTATATTTGATGTGCAGTATTGTATTGTATGCATAAAGTTCTTAAATGGTGAGGTTTTCATTTTTTAATATTATTTTAAAATTATCAGTTCTAATTTTAAATATTACTGTTGTAGCTTGTGTCTGTAGAGTAAATCTAGATGTGTGTAGTAAAAGTACCTCCCCAAGTGTGTATCCTGAGGTGAGATGTGGATAAATATTTAATCTCTTCTTTATTTTTACTATTGCTAAATCTGGACAATGAATATCTAATACTAATCTTATGAAGGGGATTACTTCCACTGCTATTATTAAAATTGTAATTTCTACAGTTGCCCTGCTATGCCCATAATTTCTCTCAATGTTAACACTAATTTATTAATTTTACTTTCAATTTAATCATGGGTTTTGACATACATTTTACTACTTACCTGTTGCATGTGAACATGTACTTCTATTGATTAAAACCAATTATTATATTGATGGCAACTAATTTAAATTATCAGCCTTCTCAACAATAAAAAATTAACGTTTATTCTTATATTTACATATTCTATTGAGCTCATGAATAATTACATTTTCTATTTACAAACATTAAAATACCGTACGGTTTTGAAAATAGTTCGTAAGTTTACTCCAATGTTAGATTTTTTTTATTTATAAATTCGTTGTCTACAAATTGATGCAACGTGTCTCCAAGCCCTTTAAGGGGCGTTGAGCGCTTTGCACTGGGGAGTAATCCTACATTACCTTTTTAAGTCATGTCACGTTGCAGTTAGTTGTCAAGAGGACCGCCAGGTAGCATCTCTGTGTACGCGCCTCCTGCTACTTGCTCCTGCGTCACTAGCCAGTGGCCAGAATTGCGAAGGAATATGGATAGGGGTAGGGTTTAGAACACTTCACAGGGGTTGGACTAGCCCTTGTGAAGCAGCCCAACTCATTTTGTTGGAACAAATTTCACATTAGATTCGACAGGAATCTAACCCTGACCTCAGTGGTGGAAGGCTAGCAACTTTGCTGTGTGCCACGAGCGAGCTTGTTCTCTGTGAAATGTTGTTGGTATCCCTATTCTCACGTTCTGGCCTATCATTAAAATAAATTTATAATATTCTGAAATATCCTCAACGATTTGGTATTTAATAGGATTTAATTATTTTCATAAAATCAACACGTGGTTGCGACTTTCCCTAGCTGTGCTTCGTATGAAACACCTACACGTGACTCTCTATCTTCAGCTACTTAACGACAAATCTTCACTCTATGGAGTTATCCTATTATACATCTCCTTGAAACAGCGAGTCTATTTTGTTTCAAAATTCCAACTACTACTGCTGAAAATCCATTCGCACCTCACCAACTGCTTACTGTGTATGCTTCAATATCTTTTAAGAGAGTGATTCTTTGTGTCCTCTTACAAGATCACGGCTTTCAGTGCCCTCTCCCCATCTTTTGCTTGTAATGTGTTCGGGACACTGTTTCCCCATCCAAACAGCACTATGCCACCAAGCATGGAATTTTACACTTTGTTGATCGGTTGGCCTAAGAACGCGTATTATTTGACTTTTGAGCCTGCATACGATGCCGTTATTACTAACGCTGAATAACGATTTTAGCATTCAAATTAAACCCGGTGTTCTTGGCTTATCATAATAGTTTTGAGTCTTGATGAAAATATGATGTTTAAGCTCTTTTGATAATGTAACACGATGGATGAAATTGAGTTTTGATCCATTTCTGCTTTGTAAATCATCATTTATTTAATTATTCTCAATAACAAACTCTTGAATACCTATTTTAATCTGTAGTGAATTAAAAGAATTAAGTAATTTTAAATTAAAGTGGTGAAATAAAAAAAACTAATGCATTGCTGAATGTTGTTTGAAATTAAAGTGGTGAATTAAAAAAACTGTTGCATGGTGAGTGTTTTAGCGTGATTTGTTTGTTTTGAATTTGGAATTGTAGGTTGAAAGAGTTTGGTTGTAAATTTAATCTTAATTATAAGTTAGTTCAAATTTTACTCTTGATTGTTGAAGCTCATTCTATTATACCTCAAAATCTATGGCTTCCATTTGTGAAAAAAAGGGAAAAATTATTAAAATTATTTTCATTTCCAGGACTCTTGATGTAAGTGTATTCCGGCCAATAGTCTGCGTGTGTCCTGTGGAGGCCAGTGAGTCACCTTACTTGAATTTTGTATTGGTTACCCAAACAGGAGTTCGATTGTACTATACCACTAGTGGAGTTTTGAATCCTCCATCATTGCGACCTTATACAGCTGAGTTACTCCATGTGCGATTGCCTCCTGGTTTTGCTGCGAATTCTCTTCCAAATCGACCTAGTAATGTTCATATGGCTACATATAAAAAAGGTAGGGGTTTTTATTTTTGCACTTTTGATCTGATGAGTAAATCATTGTGAAATGATGAATAACACATTGTATGCCCACTTTTGGCCATTTTTGAATTAATGTAATTTTTAGGGATCTCTCATTCATATCCACCCAGTGAACAAGATTGTCTAATCATATAAAAGGGATCATGATTTTTCCCAAAAAACAAACCTTGAGCTCCATAAGTAAATACACCTTTACAAACTTTCAAGCTTCTTTTTCTCAAAACTAGGAATTCAGGACATACAATACATGAGCATAAAGGCATCGATGTCAGAATCCTACAAAACATCTTAATTATGAAATTAGTTTGTAGATTACTAATACTTTCACCATCTTTCTCCCACAATCAGCAGTATTTATACAGTGAATAACATCCAGTATTACTTTCTTGCATCCTGCTTACACATAGGAAAGGTATTGTAATGTTGTGGGATAAAAACAGTGACTTTGAACAGAAAATCACTTCTTTTAACACTTCAGAAATCGGTATCCAAATTTGGTGGGTCCTTGATACTGAAAAATTGGGTAATGTTTGTCTGGCTGTCTGTGAACAATGCTAGTGCCTAAACCATAAGCAGGATTGTTGCCCTCATCAATTGTACTGATCGACCATCAATTGATCAATCATCAGTCAATTAATGGACCATAAGCAGTAAATTCCCTCATCGATCTTATTGATCGTTTTTGTCTGATGTTGATCATTTCTCTTCACAGATTTTCTGTTGATAGAGCAAAAGATGCTTAAGATTTGATATAGGTCCAGGGTTCGAATGGGCCTGGAATACTTGGAGATCCTGCAAGAGAAAAACAAAAATTGGAAAATTTGGGGAAAAGTAGAGGAATTTTATGTAAATATCTGGAATTTTATTTTGTCCAATAAAAAATATTTGTACTGTATTAAAAATTAATAATTGTTAAATTTTTCATATTTTGTGTGTGTATTTTTGACCGTGAATCATAAACTGATTTTATAATTGTTTTTAATAAATTTCATAATAAAGGTGGCCAAATAATTAGTATTTTACCTTCTTATAAACTGCATACATAATACAGAGAAAGTATTGTAATGCTGCAGGAAAAAAACAGCGAATATTCAACAGAAAATCTCATATTATGGATCCCTGGTGCCAATAAAGGGGATAAATCTTGTTCCAACAAATAGTAAATTACTTCCTCTTCCATTAGTATGTCATCAGAATCCATATATTGTGGATCTTTGATGGAAAAATTGTTTTACATCAAAATGTCTGTCTGCGGTCAACATTATAGCACTTAAACCAATCAGACGATTTTCTCCAAAATTGCCATTCCCTGATCAATGTGGCCAAACTCATGCAGGGGAACTAAGCAAATGTGGGGCAAGACAAGGATGTGTTTTGAAATTAGCTGAGAGGAGATAAAGACTCTAAAGACTGTTTAAATTGTATTCTGTCATTTATGATAATTAAAGATGTTAAGAGAGTACATACTTCATTTCATTGCAGTTTGCTGTTAGATTTGATGTATGCTTCCAGTAACCTCATAACCATGATTATGTGGCCACCTCCACTAAGTCAATTTTTGCAGGAACCATTGGTGGCCGCTAAGTCAAGTTTCACTGTATTATTCTTCACTTCCTATGTGCATGTCCTACCAGGTGACTCAAACTTTGAGCCACTCCTAACCTTTAAACAGTTCACAGTATTGAAATGCAGTTTCAACTCAACGGTGAGGAATAATGTATGAGTAATATGCCGTACAGACATTGTTCGTAATGTTTTAAGTTTTATAGAAATTTAATAATCTTTGATTTTTTAAATAGAGCAATACATTTTTTCTGACTAGCAGTGAATAGATCATAAAAAGAGGATTGCAACGATGAATCATTTGTTAGTCTTGTAATAAGAATTTGAGAATGAAGTTATACTGACAATTGATTTTAAATTGAACTGACCATATTTTCTTGAGAAGCCCCTGCAACTGTTGCCTTTGGGAAGATGACCTTCCCAACTTTTACAGGGAGAAATTGCTACAATTTTGCCTCTATTTGTCACTAAGATCCCTCTCAGGCTCCCCTCTTCCCGTAAGTCTTGGAGCCACAAAAGCCCACCGTCCTCACAGACTATCACAATATTAACAAGTGATACATCATTACATTCCTTGTATGCTCTGCCACCCCTCTCTCTCTCTTCTCCCTGTAAAAGTCTTGATGTCATCATGGCCACATTTTCAAAAGGCCACAGTTGCAAGATCTTTTAAGGAAATATTATGCGTTTAATTTAAAATCGAATGTCTGAAAGTACAACTTTTGTCTCGAGTTGCTATTTACTAGATAACCTTTAGCAAATGATTATATCATTGTATTTCTCTTTTCAAGATCTATTCATTGCTAGTGAGAATAAGTATAGTTCCATTTAAAAGTATGTCAGATGATTAGATTTCTCAGAAACTAAAAAACAACTACATCATATTACTTGCCCCAAGATTCCACATAATTGAGCAAAATCTGCATTTCAATGTTAAGAATTGTTTTGAAGTTAAGGGGAAGGGGACATAATTGGTGGAACACCCAGTGTATTGATTCTTATTTTCATTAACATATTTCTATATTTCATTAACATAACA
This sequence comes from Teleogryllus occipitalis, assembly GCA_011170035.1. Lineage (NCBI taxonomy): Eukaryota > Metazoa > Arthropoda > Insecta > Orthoptera > Gryllidae > Teleogryllus > Teleogryllus occipitalis. Next base: position 170,524 of record BLKR01009138.1, read on the forward strand.
TTCTATATTTCATTAATATATTTACATAACATATTTCATTAACATGAAATATAATATTTATATTTCATTAAATTGTAATATATTAGTTTTAAGAAAATTTGTTTATTCCATTTTAGGGACCCTAGTGTTGGTTTCATCTCCTGGAGGAGACAAAGACATGGTGTGGTGCTTGAACAATGATCTCTACCCCTTCCAATCATACATTGCTGATCTTCAAACTGTGCTGACCCTTGATGGTACTGCCTGGGCTTTGGAAGAAGTGAAGGGTCAAGATGCTCAAGCTTTCTTAACATGCTTAAAGAATACTTCACAGCATTCAGTACCTATTGCATCAAATATGTCTGTTCCATCTCAGCCAATAATGGTTGCCGATCCACCGTTAATGGTTCGTCAGCACATGGAACCACCTCGGAAATACATTGCTTTTACATCACAGGTTTGTTAACTTATATGTTTATTAATTTGAATGTGGAAAAGTTTCAAACATTAAAATGGTATGAAAGAGAGAAATATAAAGATTTATGGGTTAATAAGATAATATTATTTCAATAAGTATAAATAAACAAGTTGTGATTTAATCAGCATATCATTGTGTCAACTGTAAAGTACTGACTGTGGAAAAGCCTCTTTCTCATTATCATTGGTTACTTCAAAGACAAAATACATAATGACTTGGCAAATGTGTTACCATTTCAGAAAGCCTTAAATCCCAACTGTAAAATATTACATATGATGGTGAAAACGCTGATCTTATTTATATATTTGAATCAATTAAGACTCCTAAAAAGTGGAGATTTTTCAAATTTGATACTTTACAGTTGACATGAAGAAATAGTATCTGCAGGTATCAGTTAGTGCATAATGTCAGATGTATGTCATAAGCATGTGCAAAATCCTGCAATGCATGGTGTGTCTGTTTGGTTCGGACCTTGGAACATAGAACTACGCTTACGTCAATCCTGCTTGAGTTTAGAAGCCATCTATTTACTCTAGACCATCTATTGGTGGCTACATAAATCTCTGCCTTGTTTGTTGTGAGACATCTTGTGGTTGTTCTCTGACTAAGATAAGGCACCAGCTGAATGTACAGCATTCGACAAAAATTGCACCCTTGGGAATCTAAGGGGAAGCTCACCATATTTCTCCAAAAAATTATTTCAAATATATCCTTTCAGGTACAGTTAAAGACATACGACATGGCATGTCACATATCAGCCCCTATAAAAGAGCACCCTTTAAGAATTTGTTGAATACAACTGACATCGTCATAAAGATAAAGTATCGTTTGTGCAAGAATCTGTAAAAGCATCACTGTGTGGACAATTTTGCAATCTTCTGTTCATCCAGTAGCATTAGCGTAATCCAAAGGAAACTTCAACTGGTCCTGTATAGACTTTACAAATGGGGTATTTCCACCTGCTTCAGCTGTTCTAGAATTAAATCCACTTGTCTGCATCTGCAAGTTGCACATCGAAGAGAGATCCTCACTTCTACTCTAATACAAATGTTCAATCTCCCATCCCTCCCAGAATGGATCTGTGGTAGGTTCTATAATCTTCGCATGCAGCATTAAGTGCTTAATCGTTCGTGCTGTTTTAAATGCCAAAGCTTTGGCTATATGCAACAAAAGTACAAGACAGAATGCCCTATACAAGCAAAGTGTGGCAAATCAATGTACACGTCAGAGCCCTCCCTAATCTACACCACCGCCCTGGGTGGAGGCCGTGTGGCCAACTCGAATTGTCCTACCTTTCTGAAGGAAATGGAATTCAGAAGAACAGAGTTACAAACGTGCCCTATGCTGAGGCTAAACATTGGTATCTGGCAAGAACCCTGTAATCTCTTACGGTCCGTCTCCAGTGTCGCGACCAGGACAATTAAAGCAACAGTGAGCTAAATTTAACCCCTTCCCCCTTGAATGCACTTCTGTGGCCAGGTGTCTCCTGTGGACTTCCCTCAGGAGGTATTGCTCTTGCAAGGCGGGAAATAAACAATTCTCGTCTTGTAATAAATATAAATACAATAATGTAAAATACAAAATTCAATAAAATACCAATAATAAATTAGACAAAGAAAGTTACTCAGCCGTCGAAATGCATCCAAGCCTTCACTTCTAATCATCACTCCACGATGGTCAATATCAGTCGGTTGATAGATTAATGTATCCGGACATGTCAACTGCTATGGCCAGTAGACCTGTTAGTGTAGTGAATGTTTTGATCCTGGGAGTTCGCGGTAATGTCTTCCCCGCCGCTTAGTGAGATCCGTTGCCGACCTCATGCAGGAGATTCCACTTCCAGGTATCTTCCCCAGCCGGGTTAAGCTCTAAGCTCCCAGCACGTGAGGTAGTGTAGTACGTGTGTGTCTGTGTGAGGAACGAGGATAGAACAATGAAGAGGAAGGAAAGATCACGGTCCGTTGCCCTTTAAAAGTTCAATTTCGACATTCATCTGGTATTGATCGAAGAAACTACGGTAAACAACCGATCAAAGTAGTAGGTCGCTAGAATTTTTCTCCAGATAGCGGATCTCCAGATCTCTTACCGAGGCAAAGCCTTCTGTGAAATACCGGAGTCTCGTATTAGACACCAAACTTACATCTGGTGAACGTTTAAGACGGGCAGCAGATAAAGCTTCACTTGCAACCTGAGCAGCGAGCTAAGTCAAACGTCTGAGGGCCGAGGTATAGCAAACTGCTGCTAATGTCTTATCCTGCGAAGAACAGGGATTGGGTAAATGCACTCTAGATGTCTCAGATGACGCATGAGTGTGGTGCAGAGAAAAACCTTGAGAAGTGCTTGCTCCTATGAAACAGTTTCCGAACCAAGAGTGTTGATGGTGGCTGGGGCCATACCCATCCATTTCCGTGTACAGGAAGGGAATCTCTTTTTCCAGACAAACTCGCATCTGGGAAGCAGCTTAAGTGGCGTAGGGCATGAACTGATGTTACTGAGTGCCTCGAACCCCGACAGTGGCAGGATTCAGGACACTAGCTAAATAGGTCGATTTCAGCCGCTGTCTTCAATTCTAACGTCAGGCTGCTCTGATTAATAGTTTTCCGTGGTTTCTTCGATCAATTCCAGGTGAATGCCAGAGCAGTACCCTAATAAACGCACCAAGTAGTGTGCACGATCCTTTCTCTCGCTTCCTTGTTCGCCGGGACAGTGCCCCTTGAGTGGGAGATACCCGAATCAGCCTAGTAAAATGTGACCAAAAGAAAAAAACGGAGTTTTGAAACTTGGCACGATTGTTCTTTGATACATACATTATATTAATAATCCTGAAGTGAGTGTGTGAGTGTGTGTGGGGGGGGTGAACCAGGGGTATGCAAAAATCTGTTTTTTTGCCTCCATAACTATCAATCCTGGCAATAATTATTCTCTACACAAAATTAAATATTTCCCCGAAAAAAGTTCCTATCAAGTTTCGTTGTAAAATTAACCCTTTTAAAGTTATCAGTTCGAAAAGTAAATTTTACTCTCAGCTTAATCATGGGTTCGACATACAACATATTACTTCTTACCTGTTGCATGTGGACTTGGAATTCTATACAGAATTTAGATTTGTGGAAGTTCTATTGATTGAAATCAATTATTAGATTGATGACCACTACTATAAATTATCAGCCTTTTTCAACAAATAAAAATTTAACATTTATTCCTATAATTTATATATTACAATTTTTATTGATTTTATGTGAATTACTTTTCAATATAAATCATTAAAACACCATACGGGTTAGACTATTGTTGGTAAGCTTACTAAAATATCTTGATCGATGGCTTCTCGGCTGACTAGCAGAAGGTTGTCCATGGAATCCTTGGTGGACCAATTCTGTCGTCCTTTCCTAAATTAAAAAATGTTCCAGAATGTCTTCAACGATTTCTATTAATAGATATTCCTACATTTAATACGCAATCGCGACTTTATCTTTGTTTCGTATGAAACACCTACTCGCGACTGACTATATTCAGCTACTTATTTAAAAACTTCCATCTATGGAGCTACCATAATATGCATCTCCTCGAAACATGGAGTTTATTTAATTAAAACTTCCAATTCCCAATTACAATTTGATATTATTATTTACACAAGACTCTCAAACCTCAACTAAACATAAATTCCCGGCTCACTATCATTTACAAAAAGCCTAAGCTGAAAATCCGATCGCACCTCACCAACTGCTGACGTGTGTTCGCTACAATAATTTTCTAGAGAATCATCCCATGCGTTCTTTCTACGAGGGTGGTCCCAGAAGTACCCTGCCTGACCCCAGAGATCGCGGTAGTTTTTCGAAAAATATCACTGTATTAGAAAGTAGACAATCTATGAAGCATATGTTTCAAGTTTGAAGACGCTACGTTGTTTAGTATTTGTTTGTTTAGTATTTGTTTGTGAGTGAATTTTTAAAAATGGAGAAAATTGGTCATCGTTATGTGGTCCAATACTTTCAATTGAAAGGCCTCAGCCCAACCAGTATAAAAACTGAACTAGATTCTACTCTGAGTGAGTCTGCGCCTTCGTTTACTACAGTAAAATATTGGATAGCAGAGTTTAAACGAGGCCGTACGAGCTGCCAAGACGAGCATCGCAGTGGTCGACCAAATGAGGTGACTACTCCAGAAATGGTAAAGAAAATCCACAAAGCGGTACTGGGTGATCGTCGACTGAAAGTGCGCGAGCTAGCAGGCATAGTAGGGATTTCGAAAAGTGTGGTACATCGCATATTATCTGAAAATTTAGACATGAGAAAGCTGTGTGCAAGATGGGTGCCGCGTTTGCTCACACTCGAGCAAAAAGTGTCGTGAAGATGTTTCAATTGAGTGTTTAGCAAAGTTTCACCGCAACAAAGCAGAATTTTTGCGCCGTTTCATAACCATGGATGAAACATGGGTCCACCACTTCACCCCAGAGAGAAAACAACAATCAAAACAATGGACTGAAAAGGGAGAACGCGCACCAAAGAAGGCGAAGACCGTTCCATCTGCAGGCAAGGTCATGGCGTCGGTTTTTTGGGATGCGCGTGGGATAATTTTCATTGACTATCTTGAAAAAGTTAAACCTATCAACGGCGAGTATTATGCGAACTTATTGCAATGTTTGAGCGAAGAAATCAAGCAAAAACGGCCACACTTGGCTAAGAAGAAAGTGTTGTTTCATCAGGACAATGCACCAGCTCACAAATCCGTTATTGCAATGGCCAAAATTAATTAATTAAAATTTGAATTGCTACCTCATGCACTCTATTCGCCAGATTTACCCCCTCAGATTATTTTCTGTTCCCAAACTTGAAAAAATGGCTCAGTGGTCAAAGATTTTCCAACAATGAAGAAGTGATGTTGGTAGTTAATGGCTATTGCGAGGAGCGAGACAGTTCTTATTATAAAAAGGGTATCGAACTTACTGAACATCGCTGGGAAAAGTGTATAGTGCTAAAAGGAGATTATGTTGAAAAATAAACATATTTTTTTCCAAAATTTTTGTTTTTTCTTTGTTGGGTCGGGTACTTCTGGGACCACCTCCGTAAAAGATCATGGCCATCCAACGCCCTCTTCACACCGGCACACAATGTGTTTGAGGCCGTGTCCATTTGCACAGCGTTATGACACCACACATGGAATATTTAACTTCGTTAATCTGTTGTACTAACAACGCGTATTCTTCGATTTCAGAGGTGCAACCAATGTTGATATTACTATGCTGGATGCTGATTTTATCATTTAAACTAAACCCAGGGTTCTTGGCTTATCACAATACTTCCGAGCATCCTTGGCCATTGGGTGTGAGATTAACCTCGGGTATGATAACTGATAATCAATAATAAGAGGCAGGCAGAGGCAGGCTGGCCGGACTCCCCCCGTCTGTCTGTCTGCCTGCCTATCTGTCTGCCTGCCTGCCTGTCTGTCTGGGTTATAATTATCAGGATTGGGAGAATCACTGGAATATTAAGAACCCATGCAGCATTTTAAATAGACTGCTTATGACACATGGACACACACACGTGTGGGAAATGCTTCTTGCCTCATGCAAGCTTGGGCAAATATTTGTTTTCATGTAATCTTTTTGTACAGGAGCCTGCAATTGTTAAAGCCAATTTCATTTAAAGTTTCGAATTTTCCGATAAAGTGGTTTGAATCTTATGCTTTATTTGGGTTGGTGTTTTTCTCATGCTTTATTTGGTTTGGTGTTTTTCTCATGCTTTATTTGATTTGGTGTTTTTCTCATGCTTTATTTGGTTTGGTGTTTTTCTCATGCTTTATTTGGTTTGGTGTTTTTCTCATGCTTTATTTGGTTTGGTGTTTTTCTCATGCTTTATTTGGTTTGGTGTTTTTCTCATGCTTTATTTGGTTTGGGGTTTTTCTCATGCTTTATTTGGTTTGGGGTTTTTCTCATGCTTTATTTGGTTTGGGGTTTTTCTCATGCTTTATTTGGTTTGGGGTTTTTCTCATTTTATTTGGTTTGGGGTTTTCTCATTCTTTATTTGGGTTGGGGATTTTCCAAGTGCTAACTGATGTGTCATTAGAGTAGAAGTCGCAACAGTTAACAGCAAGTATTTTGTAATTATTATCAATTATATTAGAAAGAATGTGCTGTTGTAGCTAGTTTCGTGTATTTTCTATTATTACTTTTTTATTAAAATAAATACATTGAATTTTTTTTAAATTTCAGGGAATAGAAATTTTATTGAAACTGCGGCCAGTAGATGTTCTGAAACAGTTGCTGTTGGATAGTCATGGTCCAGATGGGCCAGCTGTGCAAAGATTCTTTAAAGAGATAAGAGAGGATCAAGCTTGTGCATGTGCTCTAATTCTCGCTTGTCAGGACAGCACACAGAATAGTCAGATTGTTGATTGGGCATCCCGAGCATTCTTTTTGTATGGTGGTGAACCCAAAAATCTTGTAGAAAATCCAACAAATCCTGCAGCATCAACATCTTTCCAGTATTCTATGCAAGGAGGTAAGTATTATCATGTCCTTTATTTGCTGAGCAATTGGTTTTCTTTCCCAGATTGACTAGTACATTCGCAGCATCTGGAAACAGAATGTTATGATTCGAAATAAATACAGAACAGAATAAATACAGACAGCTTGAAACTGCTGCACAAGCAATAAGCACCGGAAACAGGTTGGATTACAATAGTAATCCACGTGACCTCTCGTGGTTCAGTTTCTTACCTGCGCAGACATCACGAATATCGCTGCAATCAACACTGAATGTTTATGCAAAGAACAACAGTGGAGAAAGATTGACTAGGAGGGAGTTTCCAAAGAATCTCGCTTTGTCCCTTATGAAACAATGAGTGAAAAGGACAGTCAAGAGAAAAAACTGTGCCGACATTAATGAGAACATGCGGGAGACTTCTGTTAGGAATCCGAGAAGGGTCGGAGGGGTCCACGGAATCACCAAAGGGTAACTTGGATGTGTTGTTATTTCTGTGATCATCAATAAAACAAGAGCATTCAACAGTATTATGCAGATTGTGTTCAGTAGGCGCACATATAAAGGAAATATGTGTGCAATGTTCTTCTGTTGTTGACACTTAATCACATTCAGAAAACAGGCTCCAAATGTTTAAACAATTCTGTCAAACTTCTTTGTTTAATGATCATAATGCAAAGTATAGTGCACAGAACAAAAGAGCACAAGACTTTTCAAAAAAAAATATATGCTCTCACGTATTGGAGTATATTTATTTAAAGGCATAATACATGCCATTTTGTGTAGCATTTCATAGAATTTGCGATAAATCAATGTTCTTATAAATTGGATAGTATTTTGTAAGTAGTCAGTGTTTTAGATACAATTACTCATCTGTATTTGAAATAAAAGATAATATTATTATAAGAATTTTTTTTTAATGGATTACAATTATAATCCACATCACTACTCGTGTTGCAAATTTGAGCGCAACCACTGAAGGGTTAATATAATTTTGAGAATGTGGTTGATCAAGTTTTCAACACATCTAATGCCCATCAGTGAAGAATCAAAATGTGAAAAGGAAATTCATTTAAAAGGAAATATATTGTCTCCAGTGAATGCTGTTTTATTTAATTTATTTTCATGTTTTTAAATCTTGACAGGGAATTGCCCTTTAGAAAGTATAAGATATTCTCATTGCAATGAATTCAATAAAAATACAAGATGTGTGCAATACAATTTAGTGACTAGTTCAAGTCATTCAATAGAGCAGCTGAAATTCGTATTTTTTTTAAGATATATAATGAAAGAAAGAAGTGGACCTTGTCATTTGATATTCTTATCATTCACCATAAAGGCAGATAGTTCTCATATGAGGTGAGAACTATGTGCCTATACTTTATATTTGTTTCCAAAGTTTCTAGGCCAAATTTTCTATAATCTCTTTTATATTAATACAGTAAATTCAAACAGTTAATGTAATTATTCACCAATTTATACAAGAATAAATGATCATTGTAAATAGTCTAAGATTTAAAGAATTAATTTTTAATGTAGATGCTATTTGATAGTCATAACAATTGTCATAACATTAATTCTTAATTTATTTAGTCAAAAACTGTATGTGATGTATGGGGGGAGAAAATCATCTGCGCACGCTTTCTTGAGTTTCAGAATCCCTTCCCAACTATTTAAGTATTAATAGTTGAAAGATGAAAAAATAGTAATAATAATAATAATAATAATAATAATAATAATAATAATAATAATAAAAATAATAATAAAAAAAATAATAATAAAAATAATAATAATAATAAAAATAATAATAATAATAAAAATAATAATAATAATAAAAATAATAATAATAATAAAAATAATAATAATAATAATAAAAATAAAAATAAAAATTTAAAAAAGCGAGAGATTAACATTTCAATAACTAGATATTTTCATTGCCGAATAATAGAAAACCTATTTGTAACGGTTAACGAACGGATTTGATTTTTCTCTATTGCCACCAAATAGAAACTCACTCTTTAGCTCTACTACCACTACAAGCAGAAGGAAAGCTCAACAAAACGTGCGCATAGTGAAGCGACATTTATGTCATGAAGCAAATCCAGGGGCCATCTCAGCATTTGCTCAATGGATCAGGGAAACTGGACAAAAACCCGATTGAGATGGGAGTTTTTAAGATAAAGATTGTGACAAATTTTAAAAATGTTAAGGCTTCATGTAAAGTACTTGCAAAAATCAAAACCTCTGTTTAAAACTCACAGCATCCCAAGTTTGGCCAGAATTTGGGCAATATCAGTTTTAGAGAAAATTGTCAATTTAGTCACTTGCATCAACTACTGATGTTTTGCTGTCCATCAATTTTTTGGTATCAAGGATAGACAAAACATGGATTCTTGCTGCACGACATGTTAGAGGAAGTAATGTACTACATATAGGAACAAGATTTATTGCCTTTTTTAACATCAGGTCCACACAATACAAGTTTTTCTGTCTGAAAATCTCTGATTTTTTATGCATCATTGCAATATTTTCTGTATTCCATGTGCCATAGGAAAATATTCTTAAATTGATACACCTCAAATGCAGGGTACAAAAACCTGTAGTGTGTAATGCTCAGCGTTTTGTGAATCAATGAGCTGTTAATAATCTTTTTTTTAAGTGTATTAAATTTTTAATGGTATGTGATTTTTATTTCTTCTAGGATTTAACCCAACTACTGTTTCTACACCAGTGCATGGTGCTCAGATTCCACAGCCCCGTAATTTGAACCAACAATCATTTTCATCTCCTCAATCATTTGGTGGAAATGTTTCTATGCATGGGTTCACAACACCCTATTCACCTCGGGCACCACAATCTCCAGCTCAAGCAGCACTTTCAACTAGTGTGATAGATGGAAGCATTGGTTTAGTGAACTTTTCAGCAAAGCACAATGCATTATACATTTATGTTGGGCGTGTTTTAGGTCCCATTTGGAACATGCGAGCAGTTCATGTTACTACTACAGATAATAATGTTAATTTTGTGAGTATGTTTCCTTTGCTTCTTATGTTAAATTTATCATATTTTTCTTTATATAGATCCTTCTACATGCTCTACTCTTTAGTTTTCTTGTCTTCTAGTCTAAGTTTTCTTTCCCCCTGCAGGCTGTTGATTTGTTTCTCCATGTACCCTGAAGATTATATTTATCTACACCTTTTTTCTACATCCCCTTTCCTTCCATCTCCACAGTTAAAAGTGAGTAAGGTTACGCAAGAATGAAACTTCACTACAAGTGCCATTGCAGTTATGAACCACTCTAGGAAACATAGTTACATTGATGGAATGTTCTTTCTGGTACCTATAACGATAATGAAATTCTATCACAATAATTATTGACTCAAAAAAAGTGTAGGTGAAAATTTAAACTTGACAAATTAGGAACAAAAGGATAGATGAATTATTGACACCCTCAGGACTGTAGCAGTTTGTCAGAATAATGCATTATTGAAATGCTTTTTTAACTATATTATCTTCTTCATTATTTTCTTGCATAATTGACAAGTTTAATCACTGGTATATTGGTTTCTGAAAAGACTATTGAAGCATTAAGCTTATAAATTCAATTATTTTGTTTTCATATTTTGCTTTTGTTAAAAGATTTTGAGTAATTATTTATTTAGAAGATCTCTTCTTTCCGCAAGAAAAAATATTAATTTTCTTTTGGTTCTCTTTTTTTCCTTTCAGATTTGTAGCAACTTGACAAGGGAAGATTGTGTGTGGATATTAGGACATCTTCACACACTGCAGTCTTTTCTTAATAAGAATGGACCATTCAGTCTCTTGTAGGTTTCTATTTGATCATATCGTTTGAATAGTTCTTATTTCATTCATATCTTTTAACATTTGGATGGTTTTATATTTAGGAATGCCCAAGGACTATCAAGAAGAGTGGATGAAACTCCTTCACAAAGCAGGTCTCGATATACTTCAAGGGATGCCCTGCAAGAAGAAAAACGCTCTCTTGATGCATTCAAAGGCTTTGTCACTCATACGTGTGAAGTCTTGGGTCTATGGAAAATCTTGTGTGAACATCAGTTTCATGTGGTAGCTGATGCTCTTACCAAGGTAATATGATTTAATTATAAAACAAAAGCGAATTTTAAATTTTATCAAATTCAGTAGAGGGTATGGGTAAGTAGACATATCGAAACACTTGAATGAAGAACAAATCATTGGCACCCACAAATTCATTAACCATTCTAGACAGATGGCAAAGATTCTAGAATTACAGAAATGTACATAAAAATACTCTTGGAATTGAATTCTTTAAGTATATTATCAAATCTTGCATTATAAAACCAAGTTGTCCAAATGGCAGCCCGGTGGTTGCAAGGTTGAAAGGTTATTAGTCAAAAGTGAAAGGCCCTTTCATCCGTGTCAGGTGAAAGAGCCTAATACATGTGCCCTACCAGGGTCTGCCCTTTAATGTAAAAGTAGATAAAGATTTAAGGATTTTTTTTCCAGTAAATTCCAGAAGAAAACGTCATTCCAATGTTTCTCGCTACATCTGCATAGTATGGCCTGATAACATGCATGGTTTCATTCTCCCTCCCCCTATTTTAGAGCAGCCAGGCAAAGTGCCAAAAACAACAATACAGGGAAGTCGGGTGTGGATTGCTGGAGTAATGAAAATATGTCCCGTAACCATATAAAAGCTTTCAGTTGTGTCCCTTGAGAGTTCTTCTATGTTTGAAAATAATTTCTCAGTAATACTCAATTTATACTTCAATCTGAATTTTATCATGATTAATCTTTCATGAAGAACAGCAGTATTAGATTCGGCAATATCATAAAAAATCCCATTAGTAGAATGACACTGCCTCTATATTATCTCAAGATGAATAGTATAATAATTCACAATGTTAGAAAAGTGAATTAGATGATCATCAAATGCCAATGTTGGTTAATATTTCTAATATTTAGCCATACATTTTTTAAGTTCTCATTTGTAGGTTTTTTTTTTAATTAGAAGTAGCCAAAAATGAGTTATTTAGTAAAAATGAGTTAGTTACTAAAAAATCATAACCATCTGATTATAAATAGTGATAGTAAAAGTGGAATTCAATCTTATACCAAAATGAATCCATTACCAGAAACATTTTGGTATAAGATGGTAAACAAATTTGGTATTGTTTCGCTTTTTGGCAGGTGGCAGTGGGATTGATTTCTCTAACATGGTATGAAAGTAAACTAAGCATGATCAATTGGTAGTGCTGTAACACCAGTCAACCAGCTTGATAAGTTGAAAATCACATACCACAGAGAAATAAATAAATAAATAAGACAAAATCGTACATTTGCAAATTTAATTTTTAAGACAGAAATATTATTACTGGAAAAAATGAGAGTAAAAAAATTTAAAAAATCAAACATTCATAACATCCACAGTTTAATCTAAAATAGATTAATATTTTTCCATGTGACATAGTGTTCTCTTTTAAATTGTTTAGGTGAAAAATTATTTCACACTGCCATCCAACACCACCACCACCACCACCAATACCACCACCGCCAACAACAAAAACAACATCAACACCACCAACAACAACACCAGCAACAACATCACCATCAACAACACCACCACCATCAACACCACCATCAACACCACCATCAACAACACCACCATCAACAACACCGCCATCAACAACAACGCCGCCATCACAACAACACCGCCATCAACAACAACACCGCCATCAACAACAACACCGCCATCAACAACAACACCGCCATCAACAACAACACCGCCATCAACAACAACACCGCCATCA